>JAADWV010000612.1:0-19627 GCA_023336295.1 Pythium folliculosum | reverse complement strand
TTGCCGGAGCGGAGTGTGTGGCGCATTTTTGCGGTGGGGAGGGCGCGCAGGGTCAGTCGGGTCTGGTTTGACGCTCGGTGCGTGTTCAGTTGTTTGCTTCTCATGTGACCCGCCGCTTGTCCGAGGATGAGCTGGCTGTCGTCAATGATCGTGAGGTCGACGAGTATGGCAGCGTACCGCCGGAAGAGGCATAAATGGACCCACACACGTGCGCATGCCAAACGTCTCGTGGTCTTGACACTCTTGTCAGACGGCTGGGATGAAACCACCGCTCGATGGGTGTCACCCGACCCCTCTTCGTCGAACTCCTTGTGACAGAGGTCGTGGAGCGCATTTGTCGCAACAAGAATCAGCACCGCGAACAGAAGCTGCGCCAGCGCGTCGCTACCGCTCGAGACGAACATCAACTGGATATCCGCTGTGGCCTTCATCATCCACTAATCGTCGGTCCACAGATCCGTCGGGAATGAGTTCGTCGTCGAGTCGAATTGTACGGCGTAGCGGGAGATGATCACAAGCGGGACCAGGAACGCGCAAATCGCATCCAGCGACGAGTCAATCAGCAGCGCGAACAAGCGCCGACGACGTCGCACTGACGGACCCGATAAGTCTTGCCTGGCACCCATGAGCGCGTGCAGTATCCGCGATGACCAGCAGTTGACGCACAGCACGACCACGCTCACGTCGAGCAGCCACGGCGCTGTGATGAGGCTCGCGACCTTGTAGAGCAGCAGCATCTGGAGCGCGACCTGCACGACCTCGCGTGCCACGAAGAAGTGGTCGAAGTAGGGACTATCGACGCCGATCCAGCCTTCGCGTCCGATGAGCTTGGTGACGGGGTGGGCAGCGCGCTGCTGGAGCACAGCCACTCGGCGACTCACGCTTCCTCTGATGTTAGCCAAGGAAGCGAACCGCGCGGTCGCCGGGGGATGAGCTGCGGTTGATGGGTAGGCTTTAAAGCTGGGTCTGCGAAAGCTGAGTCGGCGCTCGGCAATCGTCGAGATTAGCATCCTTCCCAACAGGGCCCCGTGGACTGCGCCGAGAGCCGCGCACACGTAGCCGATCCGTGGGAGATAGTCCAGGGGTAGAATCAATGCACAAACGAACAGGTTGCTCCCAAATGCCTGGTACGTGATCCTTGTGTACACAATCGTAAGTAGCGAGAAGAGCGCGATCGCCGTGGCATGGACAAGCGTGAGTGCGAGCCAGCACACGCGGCGCGGCCAGCGTGACGCAAAGACTACGGTCGGCTGAAGCGCGCGGCACGCACCGCCGGGCCAACGGGGACGACGCGCGTGACGGCCGCGCTGTCCATGGCGCGAGCGTTTTAGTCGGAGCAACACTGGTGGCGGTCCACGGACATGAGCTTCAGGCGCGTCGAGGCTATGAATACTTTGGAGGCGGCGAAGGGAACAAGCGTGCCATTGTGTTTGGGAGGTGTACCCATGTTGACACTTCAACCCCACCACATCCACTATTGCACCGTGCGCTGGCAAACCCGATGAATCGCTTGAGATGAGACCACTGAGCCCGTGGCCAGGCCGCGGGGACAATGGGGCCGTTAGACAAAGGTTCATGCGGCCAGGCCCAACCCGTGAGGCCCTGTCGTCTACTACTGCCGCATCCACCAGATCGCTCGTGGAAACAAGGTTAACATCCCATAAACTGCACCACAACGATTGGTTATTGATATCAGTCAGTCACCAGGGATCGTATCTCAACCCATTGATCCATTCGAGAGCATCCACGATCCATGGCTGACTGGCGTATTGGTAGTGGTGTACCGTAATGCAGTACCGGTAGTCTGAACCCACGCCTGGGATCCCTTGATGATCACTTGCTGGAGCGACACGGAGACCAGCGATTCCCATCGAACGAGGTGATAGCAGTGTGGGGTTGGAACAAATCACCCGGCGACGGCGCGAACCTATGGGAGGACCAAGTCTCACAACCCAAGTTGTGTGCGTGAATAGTGCAAGTGGCTGAACCTGCCACGCTGCTGCTGCCGGCTGCGTGGGTTCAGTCTCGTAGTTTATTTGGCCTGCGATTCGTTTTCCACCAGCACTAGGTTTGCCCCATTCTCAGGGTCTCTCATACTAGTATCCGTTCACACAGCCACGCATCGCAGATCCTGAGAAAATGAGCCCACCATGCTTTAAGATGTGATCGCCACCGCTGCGACTGGGATCCCATCCCATTCGTCCGCCAACCACTGTATTTTATCACATCACTCGCATCCCACCTCAGTTTTGGCTTCTTCATCATGCTCGTCCTGTGGGTTCACTGGTGCGCGGAGGAGAGATATCGGCCAAGCCGTCTATTGAACCCACGACACGACTCGATCCACTGGGTCGCGTGTTCTCTCGCCTGGTGTAGAGCGATTGGCCTCTCGGGGCAATGAGCGTGCTCGCGGGCCACACGGAGGTCTGTTCATTCGCCAATTCGCACTCGCCACAAGCCTCGACTCCGCGGCCGCCACCGCCATGGTGTTCCTCAAGGGTCTCCTGCCGTCGCTGCTCGCGCTCTACGGTTCCTCCGTCCCGCTCTCGCACGCGCTGAGCATCCCGACGCCCTCGCGCGGCTACGCGGCCTCGGAGCGCGCGATCGCGATCACGGAGACGGCGACGCAGATCGCCAACGGGCCGCGCGCGCTGACGATCGGGGGCGAAGACTACCCGATGTACCACGGCCCGCTCGCGCTGCCGGGCTCGCTGACGGAGGCGATCCAGCTGAACGAGACCAAGATGTTTGTGGCCATGGGCTCGCACACGCCCGACGTGCTCGCGAGCCTCGCGACCAACATGAGCCAACAGCTCACGAGCTACGAGGCGTACACGGCGCTCTACGACGCGGCCGAGCAGTTCATCGAGTGGCCCATGTCCACGGACAACAGCGACGAGACGTTTGGCGAGCAGCGCGTGACGGTCAAGGCGTTCGCGCTGCGCAAGGCAACAGTCACGGACCTGGACGACGCCGAGCTCAGCCTGCCGGACCACGAACTGCGTAAGCTCTGCGGACGCGGCGCCGCCACGCTGCTCGACGACGGCGTGCTCTTTGTCGAGGATTACCACGATGCGGCGCAATACAACGACCCCAAGCGGCCCGACAAGTACAACGCGAACGTCGTGGGCTTTTTCTGCGTCGACAAGCGCAGCGGCAAGCTGTTGCCCGTAGAGATCCGGCTGCTCGACACCGAGCTCACGTACACGGCGCGTGACACGCCCGAGGAGTGGGCGCTGGCCAAGATGGCGCTCGAGGCCTCGAGCTCGAGCTACCACCAGATGCAACACATGGCCGAGACCCACGCCGTGACCGTGCCGCTGCGCGTCGAGGCCTACCGCACGATGAGCGCGGAGCATCCGGTGCGCGCGCTGCTGCAGCGCCACGCGTTCATGGACTTTGGGCTCGAGAAGCTCGCGGCCATGAACCTGCTCAACACCTCGACGCTGCTGGACCAGATCATCGGCTGGGGCGCCACGGGCGCCGCGCGCTTCCTCCACACGCAGACCGAAAGCGGGCTCAGCGTGCAGCACAAGGCCTTCAACACCGACATTGCGCGCCGCGGGCTTGACACGATCGACGGCCACAAGTTCAACGCCTACGCGGCGCTGTACGACGACGCGATCCACTCGTTTGTGGAGGCGTTCGTGGACGCGTTCTACGCCGACGACGCCGCTGTGGTCCAGGACGTGGAGCTCCAGAACTGGGCCAATGCGAGCGCCACCATCCCGCACGTGCGCGACTTCCCCACGGCGTTTGACTCGAGGCAGCAGCTCACGGAGCTGCTTGCGCACCTCGTGTTCACGTGTTCGGTGCGGCACCACGGCATGAACGGCCAGGCCTCGTGGCACGGCACGAGCGCGCCGTTCGCGCCCGCGGCGCTCTGGAAGCCGCTGCCCCAGGCCAAGGTGAAGAAGGGTGACAAGCCGCTGGACGTGCTTGCGTACACGATCCCGCCCAAGGTGCTGCCGGCCATGCTCGCGATCGCCTCGACGTTCCACCGCGAGGTGCCCGAGAGCGAGTGCTACTTTAGCGCGTACACGTCGGCGCCGTTCAGCGACGAGCCCAAGCTCGCGCACGCGATCAAGGAGTTCGACAAGGCGCTCCGCGGCATCGAAGAGACCATCACGGAGATGGAGCGCGACGAGACGTGGCCCTACCTGCTGCTGCGGCCGTCGCAGCTGCCCTACTACACGTGGATCTAATCGACGCGTCCGCGCACGGCATGGTCGGTATGCCTATACAGTACTGGTAGTATGTCGAAACATGACACGATAAAAACATAACAAGACACTTGCACATACCGACCGATAGCGTAGCCCACGCCTCCTGACCCGCACAGCACTCTGCACGCGGTGATTCTGGCTGGCTCGCTGCTGAGCCCCCAGTACCCAGAGCCAGGGCTGCTGCCGACCCGAGGGACGAGACAAACCGTAGTAGCGAGCGGGGGCCTTCGACGGCCGTACGTGGCAGGCTGCCGGCAGCGCATCGCCGCCCAGGGCGAGGCGAGTGGCATGGCCAGCTAGTGCGCGTATCGGGAAGGGCACTGATGTCTGGCAGTGAATATGATATCTCTTGGTGGGATTCTCACTCAGCGATTAGGGCTTATACTTTTGAGGTTCACTGTACTCTCCTCCGTTACCAGACGAAGACTGTAGAGTACAGAGAACATCAAAACTCTGCCTCCGCCGTATCGGATACATTTCACAGGATTTCCGGCTTGAACCATGGACCTGGATTCGAGAACTCAGGTTGTGGTCTCCGGAAATGAGTAAGATGCATACACTGCAAGTCGCGTCCGTGCTGCGTGACTCAGTGTATCGGGTCCTGAGACCGTCACGGGCGTCGGTGGTCCCACGGACCCGCTCCGTCGCTTGAATCCGCGGGCCGAGTCCACCTGAGGCGCGCAACGCGAGGGCCGCACCGAGACGCACAGGGGCGATCCAGCTGCTCAACTCGTGGACGCTGCTGGACCAGATCCTCGGCTGGGGCGTCACGGGCGGCGCGCGGTTCCTATACGCGCGGACGACCAAGGGGCTGAGCACGCGCGACCAAGCGTTCCACGCGGACGTACGTACGCGCGCGAGGCCTCCACCACCTCCACGGCACGCACAAACGTACGTGGTCTATGCGGTGATGCACCAGCGCGCGATCGACGACTTTGTGGGCGCGTACCCTGACGCGTTCTACGCGAACGACGCGTTCGCTGGCGGGGGACGTTGGGCTCCAGAACTGGGCCAAGGACAGCGCCGCGGTCTCGCATCTGCGCGACTTCCCGGCAGTGTTCGCCGAGCTATTCACGCACCTGATCTTCACGAGCACGGTGCGCCACCACGGCATGAACGGCCGGGCCACGTGGCACGGCACGAGCGCGCCGTTCGCGCCAGCAGCGATCTGGAAGCCGCTGCCCCGGGCCAAGCTCCAGAGCGGCCGGACGCTCAACGTGCTGGAGTACCCGGCGCCCCGTCAAGGCGCTCCCGGTAGCGCTGGCGATCTCGTGCATCTTCTACCGCGCCGTGCCCAAGAGCGAGAGCATGGTCGAGGCGTACGCGGCGTCACCCTTCCGCGACCAGCCCAGGCTGACGCCGGCCATTCGTGCGTTCAACACCGCGTTGCGGGAGATCGAAGAGATCATCAGCAAGTGCGAGGCTGACGAGAAGTGGCCCTACACGGTGCTACCCCCGTCGCAGCTGCCGTACAACACGTGGATGTGAGACACACACAGCCCGCCGCTCTCGAAGCACGCCGATAAACGTTACATAGACATGAATCCAACTTCGCACAGTGTTGTGAACCGCTCCAAGGCCGCGTGGCTGCTCAGTTGGAGCGCGCGTTCACCGGCTTCGACCCACCAGGAGACTTGGATCAAGGGAGAACATATCAAGCGCGTCGCGTCACACCACACAACAACCTCCTCCCACTGGCGCTGGCATCCCTGCCAGGGATGGGACCCTGGGCCTCAACGAGAAGACTGAGGAAGCCATCGTGGTCGCGCCACATCCGAGCCGAGGAAAGTGCTGGAA
The DNA here is from genome assembly GCA_023336295.1 of Pythium folliculosum. Taxonomy (NCBI): domain Eukaryota; phylum Oomycota; class Peronosporomycetes; order Pythiales; family Pythiaceae; genus Pythium; species Pythium folliculosum. The sequence goes on along the minus strand of JAADWV010000612.1, from coordinate 13,604 downwards.
CGGTAGGTTCGTATCCACGTAGCTGCGTAGCGGCCTGATCTAATCCATGTATAGTACTGCTCCGCGTGAGAATCCGATCTACGGTCTACTGTAGTTGGGAGGAGTGGAAGAGGACTGGTATATAAGCACCTGTGGTGTCCGGCACTCGAACAATTCAGACTCAGTCGCATCTTCAATCTTCGAGCAGCCACGCTGTCCAAATGCGAGACTGAGACAGAGATGAGATGAGATGGCGTGAGACCAATACACTACATCGTTTACTGCACTTAGTCTGCGCAGAGTATTCGTTGTGGTCGAGGTGGCGAGACGATCACATGAAATGGTCTGGTTATCCCCATGTGACGTGTGAGGATAGTATGGGGAGTGTGATAAGGTGTGCCTTTTGCGATTATACACCGGAGGAGGTGTGTTGCTATGGTCAGTGAGCTCTCGTTCTGTTTTGTGGCCGGAACGCCGCGCAAACTCTTTGTTCGCCCCATCTCAGACTATTTCCGCGGGTCATTTCCGCTGCCATGAAGAGATCACACAAATACTCTTAGCAAAACAGACGGAGTTGCCGACTAATTTTTAACTCAGACTAATTGCAGTAAACGGTGAGCCAGAGCGTGGAGAGATGAGATACGATGGCTCAGTGCGTTGGGTGATGAACCCAAATTGCACGGCAACTGCGACTCGTCCGTTGAACCCACCTGTAGGCAAATGAAAGATCGCTATTTTGCGAACCACACACAGGGGTCTTGTCGTGTCAGTCAGTCGCTTCGTGGTTCGTCGGGTGCGTTTCTCTTCCTCACTGTTCGACTTGCGCTGCCTTCGACACAAGCCTCAACGTCTCCACACTCCAAGATCCACGATGGTCGGCCGTGCGCTCACGGTCCTGTCGCTGCTGCTCGCCCTCGCTGGCCTCCAGGCGCCCTCAGTGATCGTTGGCGCGCTGAGCATCCCCGAAGACTCGAGCGACTACGACGACTCGCCACGCGCCGAGGCGATCGCCCAGACGGCGAGCCAGATCGAGAACGAGGAGCGCGTGCTCACGATCGACGGCAAAGACTACCCGTTCTACTACGGCCCGCGCGCCACGCCCGGCTCGCTCACGGAGAAGATCCAGGGCGAGGAGCTCCAGGTGTTCAAGAAATTCGTCACGGACCGGCCCGCGTATCTCGCCGGTCTCGTCAAGACCAACCTCGACAAGCTCACGTCGCTGGACGCGATCCTGAGCCTCTACGAGCAGGCCGAGGACAAGATCGAGCTGCCCATGTCCATGGACAACAGCGACGAGACCTTTGGCGAGCAGCGTGTCACGATTAAGGCGTTTGCGCTGCGCGTGGCCAAGGAAGACGACTTGGAGGACACGCCGCTCTCCCTCAAAGACAAGGATCTCCACGAGATCTGCGGCGTGTGTCAGAGCGAGCTGCTGGACGGCCGTGGCTTGTTCGTCGAGGATTTCCGCGGCGCCGCCGAGTTCAACGACCCCAAGCACCCGGAAAAGTACGTGCCCAACGTCATCGGGTTCTTCTGCGCGCACAACGAGACGGGCAAGCTGCTGCCCGTGGAGATCCGCTTGACCGACACCCAGATCGCGTACACGCCGCTCGACTCGGAGAGCGAGTGGGCGCTCGCCAAGATGGCCCTGGACGCCGCGAGCACCAACTTCCACCAGATGTACCACGGCGCCGAGACCCACGCCGTGACGATCCCGCTGCGCGTCGAGGCGTATCGCACCATGAGCGAGGACCACCCAGTGCGCGCGCTGCTGCTGCGCCACGTGTTCATGGACTTTGCGCTCGAGATGCAGGTCGCGATCGTGCTGCTCAATTCGTCGACCGCGCTGGACATGACGTTCGGTTGGGGCGCAACGGGCTTCACGCGCGCGCTCGGTGCGTATGTCTCGAACGGCGTGTCAATGACGGACCGGTCGTTCCTCGAGGACGTGTTCGCTCGCGGCCTCGATGCTATTGATGGCCACAAGTACGTGTACTACGGCGCGTTGTACATCGACGCGATCGACGAGTTCGTCGGGTCGTTCCTGGACGTGTACTACGAGAGCGACGCCGACGTCTGCGCCGACGTGGAGCTCCAGAACTGGGCGATCGGTAGCAACTCGATCCCGCACATCGTCGACTTCCCTCCGTCCTTCCACGGCAAGGACGAACTCCGCGAACTCCTCACGCACCTCATTTTCACCAGCACCGCGCGCCACCACGCGATCAATGGCGCCGCGACATGGCACGGGAGCGCCGCACCCTTCAGCCCCGGGGCCTTGTGGAAGCCCCTGCCGGAGAGCAAGCTGGCAGACGACGAGTCGCTTGACCTCTTGGAGTACACGGTGCCTGTGAAGATGCTCCCCGCGGCGTTGGCCCTCGCATCCGCGATCTTCCGCGACGTGCCCGAGAGCGAGAGCATGTTCGGCGCCTACAAGGCCAAGCCGTTCAGTGAGGAAGCTGCACTAAAGCCTGCCATCTGCGCGTTCGAGGAGGCGCTCAAGGCCATCGAGAAAGAGATCACGGCTGCCGAGACCGACGAAACGTGGCCGTTCTTGGTGCTGCTGCCGTCGCGTCTGCCCCACTACCCGTGGGTGTAACGTACGAGAAGCCTATCCTTTCTCTCTCGAGCTGATGCGACCGCGGCACCTATCGCTTGTATTCTCTGCTTCACCACTTGACCACGTTGTCACGAGTACCTTCTAATCCATTACCCTTGATATGGCCCTTCGTATGTTTCTTCGACTTGGCGCATCTAACGATCGTGCGGGGGCACAGTTTGCGAAACTAGGCTCAAACGACCTCCGCTCTAGTGAAAGCAAAGGCTCTCACGGCCGTTTGAACCAACTCCAGTATTCACAGACGCCCAAACCAACAACACGTGCGTGGTGGTACGAGACCTTGACCACGTTCGAGGAGTGATGAACGCGTTGTGACATTAGAGCTCCATTAGATTAGTGACTCCGTAGTTGAGAACCAGAGTGCGTCCTACCTCACGCGACATCGGTTGGAGTGATGACTCTACTTCTTGCTCGGCGTTTTCTTCGGGGGTGGCGCAGGCTTGGTCTTTCGTTGTTGCGGGTGTGGCTTGGAAGACAATGGAGAGAGCTCAGTACGGGGCACACCAAGACGAAGCAGGCGGCCAAACAAGCTGGTGTCGTATCTTGAGTAAGTCTTCAAGGGAGCGAGATCAACTGCGGCGTGCTGCGACGCATCACCCACCATGACAAGACGCTTCAGCGAGTGCTTACGTGTGGCGTTCGAGTGGCACACGAGTGTCAGAGGGATGAGTGCATCGATCTCGCGGAGTTGGGCAGCATCCTCCACCAGCATACTCGTCCATTTCAGCTTGAGATCAATTAGTTTTTGGAACTGAAGCGCAGCTTGGCGGCCCGTCATCGTGATCACACGAGCATGCTGCATCAAATAGATATCGCGGCGCTGTGCGGGCATTTGAAGCAGCTCGAATGGCTGAAGATGGTGAAGTTCACCATAGATGCCTTCCAAGCGAGACACAAATGTCTGGAGCTCGCTCAATGTCTTTGCCTCGGCACTTGTGCGCTCCGTGAAATACTGATGGATCAACGCGTCCTTGACCGCATTCACTTGCTTGGCACCGTCGAGCAACGCCTTCATGTAAAAGCGATAGAAGTACAGAGCGTTTTCGCACGAGTACGATGCTGAGGCACTGATACCGGCGTACTTGGTCGCATCTGCGCGCTCCATCCACTTGGCCATGATATCAACCTCTTGCAGCAGATTAATTCGTCGCTGCAGAAGGAAGTCCACACGACCTTGGCAGCTAAAGTCGTTCTCAGACTCTTTGTCACTACGCTTTGCGCCAAGGCGAACAATGCTTGCTTCGTCCACGAACGGAAGCGCCTTTAGTCGGTCCAAGAGCTTATCCAAAGCCGCGGTTGATGCAGCAACTAGCAGGATTTTCTCATCCGCTCCGTGAGTCCCCTGGTAGATGTTCTGAACCAGTTGCACCAGCGCTTCCGACTTGCCAGTACTTGAAGCGCCAGTTCCAAGCGTCAGACCTTCTGCACTTCCGCGAACAATGAATTGGCCTTGCTCACGAGTGAAGTGCAGTGTTTCCTTGATTGCGTTCTCATCACCTTGTTTGTGGTGTGCCTTCAACACAGAAGTCTTGGCTGCTACGTCGCTGACTAGAGCGTAAGGACCACGAGCGTCCTTCGGGGCCAGCGCCTTGTCGACGTTGTCAGTATCGACAATGTGCGGATGGTGGTCACTATTAAGAGTGCAGCATTGGACGGCGTGGTCAGCATCAGCGAACGTGTGGTGAAGCGGAATCGTCACTGTTGCTTGCAGTCGGCTCTTGGCAATCGCTTCGAATGATGCTGAAGACGGATCGCCATAGCCCAAGTAGAGATCGTACAACCAGGATGGTAGTGCGCTTCCCGATACCTCGAGAGTGGAGTTGAGCAAGGTGGAAGAGATCGTGTCGAGAACAGCCTTGAAGTTGTTCTTTCTTGGATCCCTACGAACCAGCAGGTTCACGTATTCATAGGCGCCCAGCACTCCTTCATCGAGATCCTTCTTGTACTGAGCACCGTCAATCTCCACATTCATGGTTCGCTTCCGACCCTTTCCTCTCGATGAGCCATCATCTTCGCTCTGCTGGATGAGTTTTCCGTCTTCATCTTCGATAGATGTTAGCTCTGCGCATCGCACATACAGCACACCAAAGTCTTCGGCAAAATGTCCACTGACATCGGCATCACCATTCGCAAAGCCCATTGCTTCGGACGCCTCATCTCTGGTCGGCCGAATCGTCACAAGATAAACAACTTCACGGTGCTGGTGGAGATCGAAAGCAGTAATATCGTGCCGGGTGTCCAGCTCAACGTCGAACTGGGCGATAACCGCAGAAGGGAACGTTTGACCGATCTTTGGTTTTTCAACCTTCAAGATGCTGAACGCTGTCTGGAGAGGCACCGACGCCTGCGAGAAGCCACGGAAGACGGTCTCACCGTTTTGAGCAAGTGACCGGACTGCGTCGAGGGGACGGATGGCATCTTCAAGATCACGGCGCACAGCTTCAGCAGACTCAACTCGACCAAGCGCGGCGGCTCTTTCCAGGAAATCGGACACATTCAGATACTGCAGCCCTAGCTTTGGAATCGGGAGAACGGGGAATAACACCCGTTTCCCTGTTCCGTATACAGGTGACGTTTCCGTATCTTGATCATCGCCAACGAGCGAGTCACTCCAGAGGTCGAGTTCCGTGGGCAGCGTGACACGACCATCGCTTGCCGACGAATGAGCCTCTGCCGAAAATTCATTGACAAAGCACTCCGTCAAGACATCCTGTGACAGCGCCTGTGCTTCTTGTGCATCTCTGAAGAGTCCCAGTGACACTCCAAGCTCTTCAAGACCGGCGCGGTCCGCGTGCACAATGGCATCGAGTCGCTCCTTGAAAGACGATCGTTCGACAATTGTAGAGACGGGAACAACTGCGAGTGTCTCCACCGGGGTGTCTCTGTATGCGGCACCAAAAGCTGCGAGTTGGAGCGCCTGAATCTTCCGAGTTGTCGCTTCCTTTCGATCTTGGAGCGTCGTGAGCGATTTTCCGCTGTGGGCGTCAATCGGGAAATGCAGCACATGCTCGAGCCGCTCAATCTGCTTGGTCAGCGCAGAGATCTCAACAGCCGAACGCGATTCCAGGCACCACTGGACCAGTGGACTGTTGCGAAGCAGCGTCATCAGGTGCTTGCGCCGAACCACGACCTCCAAAAACCGCCGCGTCGGCAGCGAGCTGAGCAGATCTGTGACCAGCGTCAGCGACAGCGCCAAATACCGCAGGTCATCGTCTCCGCCATCGGCTGTCTTCTGAAGCTTCTTCACGTCCGTGTTGCTGAGCACGTCCGTGAACTCCTGCAACCAGCCCGCCATAAACGCCTTCTCGGCCTCCGACACCAGCGACTGCGCGGTAGCTGCGTCAATCTTCTTCGACGCCGCGTCTGTCTTGCGCTTCTTCTTGGCGGGCGTCGCGGTCTTGTCCTCAGTGTCGTCCAGCTTCAGCTTCTTCCACAGCCGCGCGAGCTTCGGGCGGTCCGCAAACTCGAGCGCGCGCTGCGAGGGCGACAGCGCCGTCGACCACATTGGTAGCGACACGAGCTTCACGCACTCGGCGGCGACCGCGTCCACGTCCAGGCTCGCAAAGCAGCAGATCAGAAACTGCGCGAGCGCCGCCTTCTCGCGCAGCGTCCAAGTCGCGGTCGGCGCGCGCGTGAGCGTCGCCACGAACTGGTGCCACGACGCGACGTCCTCGCTGATGAACTGCCACGTCGCCGACGGCGTGTGCGCGCGGCGCTCGCCGTGCGCGACCAAGAGCAGCACCGTCATAAGCCACGCGTGGCGGACGCGCTCCTCCGCCTCCAGCGCCGCGCCGCACACGCGCCACACGTGAGACGCCAGCAGCTGCGCATTGACCAGCGCGTCCAGCGCGTTCACCACGCTGCGCGGGTCCTTGTGCGTCAGGAAGCGCTCATAAAGCGCCGCAATAGCCGCGAGCGTCTGAGGGAAACGAAACAATAACCACTGTGTTAGACCTCATGCTGTGCGCGCTGTAGGGCTCCAATAGACACCATACCATACCTCCGTGTGCGTCTTGGCCTTCTCTATCTGATGGGCCGCGTCTTGGACCGTGGCGGGTGCCGTGGACGCCGCCGTGGCCGCCGGCGCGCGCCGCTTCGCGGCATCGTTTCCCTTGGTCGTGCCCATCGGGGTTTCCCTTCAACGGAAAGCTCCCCAGAACGATCTCCCCCCGCCAGTAACTCCAATGTACCCCCGTTCAAACCGTAACCGTAACCAATCCGAAATTTCCCGCAATATATTTCGGTCATTTATTGTCCACACATGATTGGTCGATACTAATTATTGTCCACTTGTGATTGGTCGATACGAATTATTTTCCACCAATCAGACCTTCAATCCGGCTTTTAGGAGCTCTTCATGGGAGACCGAAGAGAATACCAAGAGGAAGAGCGCCGACGGGATCAGCATGGCGCCGCGGCGCAGCTACACGTCGCTGCCCAAGCGCACGACGCTGACGTACAAGCAGCGGCTGCTGGTGTGCGAGCACGCACGCGCGAACCCGTCGCTGCGCATGGCGGCGCTCGCGGACTGGGCCACGCGCGAGTTCCGGCTGCCCAAGGAGCCGAGCGAGTCGTCGATCCGTAAGATCTGCGCGAACGAGGCCCAGTGGCTCGACGCGCTCGCGGGCGCCGGCGACGACAGCATGCGCAAGAAGAGCCACGTGCAGGCGCCCGAGGTGGAGGCCGCGCTGCTCGAGTGGATCGCGCAGCGCCCGCGCGGCGAGCGCCGCATCAAGGGCCGCGAGATCCAGGAGAAGGCCGAGGAGCTCGCCGACGCGCTCGGGTTCGCGGACGGCAAGCGTCCCAAGTTCTCGAAAGGCTGGCTCGCGGGCTTCGAGGAGCGGTACAAGATCAACGGCAAGGGCGGCCTGACCAGCACGAGCAAGACCTCGGCCGTGCCGTCGTCGCGCAAGCGTCCGAGCCTGAGCGATCCGATCCCGACGCGCATCGTGCTGACCTACAAGCAGCGCCACGAGCTGTGCGAGCACGCGCGCTCGAACTCGACGCTCAACCACACGCAGCTCGCGGCCTGGGCCACCGAGAAGTTCCACCTGCGCAAGTACATCAGCAACCACGCTGTGAGCCGCATCCTCAAGCGCGCGGACGAGTGGAAGAGCGTGCCCTTACGCGAGGCCAAGCACATGCGCCACGCGCGGTCGGTCGCGGCGCCCGAGCTCGACACGCTGCTGGCCCACTGGGTCGCCACGAAGCGCGAGCGCAGTGTCAAGGTCACGGGCAAGGATATCACCGAGAAGGCGCGCGCGATCGCCGACGAGCTCGAGTTGCCCGAGGACGAGCTGCCCAAGTTTTCCAAGGGCTGGCTGCAAAGCTTCATGACGCGCCACAAGTTCACCAAACCTCGCACCACCAAGCGCGCCAAGCAGCCGCGCGCTGACGGACGGCCGGCAGAAGATGGCAGTGCGAGCGCTGATGAGGACGCAAGTGGCGACGAATCGGCGGATGAGCGTGGAATCTACCAGAAGAGGTATAACTACGACGACGACGACGAAGACGAAGACGATAACGACGAGCGCGGCCACTATGGCCACTATGAACACGAAGGCCCCACGCGGAAGAAGGGTCGCGTCGCGCACCTGCTCAACTAAGCGAAGCGATTCGCTCCTCGTGGGAGACACAATTCCTATGCGCAGAAGCGAATCTCGGGCTATGAGAGACCTACCCGGCTGCCCGTCGCGTCCGAGTTCGTGTTATTTTGTGAATGGCGGATGGGCTGAGTCTCAGTCTTACGTTGGAGTTTCTTGATGTGGTGGCGTTGTTTGTGTGTACGTGACCCGTGCGGTCGGTTGAGCCCCACGACCCATGGGCGCAAGACCTTTATCCGGACTGAGCGCCTCGCGGTTCCAAGCGAAGCGAGATATATCGACAACAAACCTCACTTGGGAGTGATCTTTCACATTACAAACTACGGGGCAAGCGGCTGCACTACCACGCGATGCAGCCTCGCGCGGTTGTGGCTCACACACACGTGTAGTGCGGCAGGTCCTTGGGGCGCAGCAGCAAGAAAGGCCATTCGGCGCCGGCCTCGCGGGTCACCATGATGTCGTCGATGGTCTGCAGCGCCGCCTGGAACACGCGGATCGCGGGCTGCAGCGCCGGCTCGCTCGCAAACGGCTCGACGCTGTAGGTGTTCCAGATGCTCTCGCTGATCGGTACGCGGCGCACAAAGCCCGACTCGAGCGCCAGCGCGCGCGGCAGCACGGCCGAGGGCGTCGTGAACGCGCGCAGGTCCTCGATCGGCGCGCTTTTGGTCGTGGGCAGCGGCTTCCAGAGCGCCGCGAAGCTGTAGGGCACGCTGACCCCGTGCCAGGTCGCGGCGCCGTTCATCGTGTGGTGCTGCACGCAGCTCGTGAAAACCAGGTGCACGAGCAACTCGTTGAGCTGCGCTTTAGTCTCGAACGACGTGGGGAAATCGCGCACGTGCGGGATCGTGTTGCTGGCCTTGGCCCAGCGCTGGAGCTCCACGTCGTCGCGCACGGCCGCGTCGCTCGCGTAGTACACGCCGAGGTACGCGTCCAGGAAGCAGGCGATCGCGTTGTGGTACAGCGTGCCGTACGTGACGTACTTGTGGCCCGGGATCTGGTCCAGCCCGCGCGCGCGCACGTCCGCGTGGAAGGCCTGGTCTTTCACGTAGAGACCCCGTTGAGTCAGATCCCAGAGGAACCGCGTGGCGCCCGTGGCGCCCCAGCCGTAGGTCACGTCCAGCGCCGTGGACGTGTTGAGCAGCAGCAGGTCCACGAGCATCTCGACGCCAAAGTCCGCGAACACGTGGCGCTGCACGAGCGCGCGCGCCGGATGCGCGTCGCTCATCGTGCGCATCATCTCCACGCGCAGCGGGATGGTCACGGCGTGAGTCAGCGCGAAGTGGCCCACGTGATGGAAGCTCGCGCTCGCGGTCTCGAGCGCGATCTTGGCGAGCGTCCACTCGTCCTGGGTGTCGAACGGTGTGTACGCGAGCTTGGTGTCGAGCAGCCGGATTTCAATTGGAAGCAGCTTGTGGGACTCGGCGTGGACGCAGAACAAGCCCACGACTTTGGGCACGTACTTGTCGGGCCGCGCCGGGTCGTTGTACTGCGCGACGTCGTGGAAATCCTCGACGAACAGCGCGCGCGCGAGCTGCAGCGCCGCGGCGTCGCGTCCACAGAGCTCGAGGAGCTGCGTGTCGCTGAGCGCGAGCGGCTGAGCGACGAGGTCGTCGCCCGTGGCCACGCGGAGCGCGAGGTTCTTGATCGTGTGGCGCTGGAGCCCGAAGATCTCGTCGCGGTTGTCGGCCGACATGGGCTTCTCGACGACCTCGCTGGTCTGGTCGTAGAGGTTGGCGGTGGCCTCGAGCGACGTGAGCGATGCGCTCTGGTTGAGTGCCAGGCCCGCCAGCAGCGGCCCGACCGTGGCCGTGAACGCCGCGAGCGCGCGCATCCCCTCGGCGCGCGTCATGAGCGCGAGCGAGCCGGGCGTGGCGCGCGGGCCGTGGAAGAACGGCAGCGTGGCGCCGCCGATCGAGACCACGCGCGGGCGGTTGGTGATGCGCTCGCGCGTGTCGGCGACCTCGCGCACGCGCGCCGAGGCCGCGTACGACGGCGAGTCGGCCGCCACGCTCAGCCGGCGCGAGCCCTCGGCGGCGACGGCGGCGTCAAATGCAGCGACGACGCCGCCGGTCGCGTCGTCGGGCTCACAGGAGACCGTGACGTGGCGTGGTGGTGCTGGCGACGAAGCGGCGCCAAGAGAGAGCGACGGCGCGAGCGCCGCGAGTGTGGCGAGCAGCGCGGCGCCGAGCGACGAGGTCTTCATGTCGTAACACAGAGAGCGAGGGGTGGGCGACAGACCGTGGCGTGGAGCTCAAGCCGCTTTGAGCGTGTGGATTCTCATGTGGGTGCACACAAGTGGGAAATGCGCGTGGAGGACGCAGACGTGCTTCCAGGGGAGCGACTCCTTCCATCTCGTCCCCCACGGATCACGATAGGCTGGAGGAGCGCACGGCCGCCTTCTTCAGACCAGCGACATAGAGGCGTGCAGCGAGGGAAGGAGGAAGGCCGCGGAGAAGGCTCTAGCTGTGCTGAGACCCTGTGATGACGAGTGGCGCTTGTTGGTAGGTACGTGTGCGCGGGACGGAGCAGAGCGCATCTCCGTGGATGGCGAGTGCGCATGTGGCAGGGGACACGCGATCCACGGGGCTATGAACACGGCCTTCAATGACGTTGATGATTGGTTGTAAATCAAAATAGTGAGTCACGATTGGATGATATCTGCCAACAAATGTAGCCATGTGTGCCGGAAGAATGCCTTCTGAATTTTCATCGGATCCGCGCAATGGGAGAGGCCTGGCCGCGCGTGCTCCCAGGACACACACACACACATCAAGGTAGCCACCGCGGGATGCTCCAATCGGATTCCTCTCCCGATCCCGTCGAGTCTCCTCTGACGCGCTTCAGCCGCGTCAACCCGTGAATCACAGGGTCCCCTTCGGTTCCGTGTGGGCGGCTGCGCCGGCGTGACTCTGTCGCCACGCTGAGGTCCCTCCGGGCGCGTGGAGATGGCAACGGAGTGGGCGGCGAGGCATCCTCCTTTGTTGAGGCGGCGGCGGCTTTGAGATCCACCGCTGCATCTATCTCCCACGAGCTCATTCCGCAATCGGCCATCACCCACGAAGACATTGCCCCGACACACCATCGCCACCAGTCTCCACTCTCCACCATCACCATGACGGCACCGACTCTCGGCATCACCAGGCTGCTCGTGCTGCTCGCGCTTCTGCTCACGATCTACGCACCCGCCACCGCCGAGAAGCTCGAGGTCCCGTGCAAGTTGGACGACGGCGACGGCGACGACGGTGCCTGCACCTGTGAGACTTCGCTCCGCCGGCTCAGCGTCCCCGACACGACGGTGCCGGAGTACGCCTCGTCGGCGCGCGTGCGCGCGATCGCGGAAGCGCGTGAGCAGATCTCCAACGGCCCGCGCACGATCGTGATCGCCGGCGAGCACTACCCGATGTACTACGGCCCGCGCGCCACGCCCGGCTCGATCACGGTCGCGACGCAGCTCGAGGAGTTCGCCAAGCTCAAGACCTTCCGCACGGCGTACCTGAAGCTTGTCGCGGGCATCGCCGTGAATCACAGCGATCGGTTGTCGTCGCTCGATGGCTACGCGTCGCTCAACGAGCAGACCAGCGGCGTGATCGAGCGGTCCATGTGTACGGACAACAGCGACGAGACCTTCGGCCCGCAGCGGCTCTCGATCAAGAGCTTTGCACTCCGCGAGGCCACGCGCGAGGACTTTGTCGACCAGCCGCTCGTGCTCTCCGACTGGCAACTCATCAAGCGCTGCGGGCTCGCGGCCGACGCGCTGCTGCTCACGCACGCGCTGTTCGTCGAGGACTTCCACGACATCGCGCAGTACAACGACCTGAAGCGCCCGCACAAGTACGTGCCCAACGTCGTGGGCTTTTTCTGCGTCCACTTTGAGACGCAGCAGCTGCTGCCGATCGAGATCCGCCTGCTCGACACCAAGCTCGCGTACACGCCGCTGGACACGGAGGACGAGTGGACACTCGCCAAGATGGCGCTCGAGGTCGCGAGCGTGTGCTACCACCAGATGCAGCACATGGTCGAGACCCACTCGATGACCGTGCCGCTGCGCGTCGAGGCCATGCGCACGATGAGCGAGGAGCACCCGGTGCGCGCGCTGCTGCAGCGCCACGTGTACGCCGACTTCGTGGTCGAGATGCAGGCCGCCGTGCTGCTGCTCAACACGTCCACGGCCACGGACGAGACGTTCGGCTGGGGCGGCAACGGCGCGGCGCGCTTCGTGTACGCGCAGACGCAGCGCGGCGTCTCGATCACGCGCAAAAACGCGTTCCACGCGGACCTGCGCACGCGCGGTCTGGACCGCATCCACACGTACAAGTACGCGCGCGACGCGAGCCTCTACTGGACGGCGATGCTCGCCTTTGTGAGCGCGTTCCTCGTCGTGTACTACCTCTCGGACGACACCGTGAAACGCGACGGAGAGCTCCAGAGCTGGGCCAACGCCTACCAGACGATCCCGCACGTGAAGGACTTCCCTACGCGCTTCCGGACCAAGCGCGAGCTGGCGGACCTGCTGACGCACGTGATCTTCACGGCGACGGCGCCACCACGGCATGAACGGCCAGGCCACGTGGCACGGCATGAACGCCCCGTACAGCCCCGGCGCGCTCTGGAAGCCGCTACCCACGGAGAAGCTCGCTCCTGGCCAGACGCTTGACGTGCTCGCGTACACGGCGCCGCCAAAGGTGCTCCCCATCGCGCTGGCGCTCGGGGCGAACTTCATTCGCCGGGTGCCGGAGAGCGAGAACATGATTGCTGCGTACAAGAGCGAGCCGTTCCGTTCCGAGCCCAGGCTCCAAGGTGCGATCGCCGCGTTCGACGCGGCGTTGGAGCACATTGACCAGACCATCGTGGCGCGCGAGGCCGGCAGCAAGTGGCCGTACCACATGTTGCGCCCCAAGGGCCTCGCGCACTACATCTGGATCTAAGCGCGTTGCTGGCGGGGGCTGGAGCGCGAGCGAGCGTCTCCCCTCGGTGCGTATTTGCATATATGATCTCGCTTTGCATACGTCGCGGCTGCCTGGAAGCCTCGTGGGGCTCTCATGAAAGAAACATTCGTCGTGGAGGTGTTCTTGATGCGTGGTCAGATCAAATGAAACTGTAGCCATGTTGTCACACGTCACAGAGATCCCAACAGCTCCAAAGGCTAATTCAATAGCGCCTTAGCTTGGCTTGGTCCAGCATTCGCATCCAGCTCTTCCATCCGTCAGGGCGCCATCCGAACCAGGGATCGAAATGAGTTGGTCGATAAAAGTTGGGTGTAGGGGGATAAACCAAAAAGACCACCCAGCCTGCATGTGAACGAATGGGCTAAACCTTGGCAAAAAGAGGCGTATACTGGTATAGAACACGGTTATAATGGGGATTATGGGAGTCTGGGAAGCCCACGGGTCCGGTGGAGAAGA
>JAADWV010000611.1:0-19677 GCA_023336295.1 Pythium folliculosum | reverse complement strand
CCCCAACCTTGATCCCCCCCCCCCGGTCGAGCTTCGGGACGACGCTCGTGCGCCGCGAAGACCAGAACCAGAGGAGCAACCAAGAACGCGCGAGCGCCTCCTCCCCCCTCCGCGTCTAAAACCACAGACGGCTCCTGGAACCGACGACACGCGCGATACGCGACCTCCCAGTCGACTCATTTGCCACCGGCGCCCGGTGCCGCCCCCAGCTATATCGCTTGCTTGCGACAGGGCGCGCTCCGCCTCCCCCCGTTCGAGCACCGCTCCCCTTTCCTCCAAAGGCGCACGCACGGGCGTTTGCTTTTTTTTCTTCTGCCCGGTCTGCACGGGCCCCCATCCCCCCTCAAGCCCCTCGCAGATCTGTTCTCTCCCCAGAGTGTTCTCCTCCGCCGCGTACCCTCCACCGTTGTGGGCGCCGCGGGCGACGTTGGTGTTCACTTGTCTCCGTCCCAGCAGAACAGCTCGCGAGCGACTAACCAGTTAGACCCAGCCAAGAGCTCCTAATAACCCTCCAAGATCTCATGCTGCCGACCATCAGCGAGCGGCGGCTCCACGACGCGGCGCCGTACGCGGCGCACCACCAGCCCCACTCTCAGCACGACGACGACCGCCGCGACTGGCGCTACGCGGGCGCGCCGCCCTCCTCGCGGCCCGCGTACGCGTACGACGAGGCCCCGCCCGGCCAGGCGCCGGCGCCGCTGCCGCCGCTGCGGTCCACGCTCTCGTACCGCGACGACGACGCCTGGGGACAGCGAGCGCTCCCGCCTCCTCCTCCTCCTCATGCTGCCGTGTCGTCCGCGGTCGCGCAGTCCCACACGCGTTCGCGGCTCGACCTGTTCTCGCACCTGCCGCTCTCGTCGTCGTCGCGCGTGCAGGTGGTGGACGACCACGGCGCGGTGGACGAAGACGACCAAGACGACGACGCGTACCACCGCCACCACGGCACGCATCCGTACCACGTCCAGCAGCACCAGCAGCACGCGGCCATGCACCACGACCTCAAGTTCCTGGGTGAGCCCAAAGGCACAGGCAGTAGTAGCGCGGCTGCGTCGGCGGCGGCAGCGGCGGCTGCGAAGCGCCGGTCGCGCCGCATGTCCAACAGCGAGCGTGGCAAGCTGTACCGCTCACGACGCAAGGAGTACGTCGAGACTCTGGAAGACCAAGTCGAGGCGCTCAAGCAGCAGCTTGAGGAGATGCGCGTGAAGGGCCACAGCGGAGCAAGTGATCAGCCGGCGCGGCCGTCGAGCCCCTACGACACCCTCCCACTTTCGCGCGACCGCAGCCGCGCGGGGCTCTCGCGGATCGTGTGCGAGTACTTCTCGCTCTTCCAGTTCGGTGTGCCCGTGTCGCCCTCGAACAGCGCCAGTGGTGCGGGTAACTCCCAGCTCCAGATCGGCTCGCCTTCGCAAGGACTGATCTCCCAGTCGCCACGCTTGCTGAGCTTCATCGAGACACTCGTGGACCCGAACATGCGCTTCGGCGAGAACTTTGGTGTCCAGATGCTGCTCGAGCAGTGGCAGCGGTACTCGGCTTACCACTCATCGCTTCAGTACGACCTGAACTCGATCGAAGTCGTGTCGCATGAGACGTCCCCACTGATCAGCGCGACAGCCACGCTGCGTGTTCGCTTCTCGCGCACCACGATCGAGAAGGTGTTTCCGCACGTTCTCTGGAATGAGGAGCTGGTCCAACGGCTCATCGGGCTGGAAGTCGAGTACCCTGTGGCTAACAAGTTCTACTTTGGCCCTGACGGCAAGATCAAGCGGTACGAGACCGAAGTGGATTTCGTGAGCGCATTCGCGAAGGCTCTTGGCAACATGCACGATGCGATGCAGCTCGTGGGCAAAGCTCGCATCAAGGAGCAGCACCGCATTGGCGACGACGGCGCGGAAGACGCATCTACGAACCACGCGTTCGGCACCAGTAGCAGTCGCTCGCCCACGGGCTCGCAAGATTCCGGCGCATCGTCGCGAAGTTCGGTGCACTCGCACTCGCCATCGCCGGACCTGTCGGCGGCGGAGGTGCCGCTGCGGTCGAGATTCAAGCAGACCGAAGTGCGTACAGGCGAGGATCAGTACGGCGAGTACAGTCCCCAAAGCTCCGCGAGGCGATTCCCAACGGAGCCGCGCACCGGGCAAGGCTACTACGAGGAGACTGTGGCTTCGCGTCCGTACGCCCGTGCAGCAGGCGAGCCCGGGCTCCGCCACCACCACTATCACCAGCCGCACGTGAACGATGACGAGCGCGACCCCCATGACCACCATGACCGGAGGTCCTTCCCGCAGTATCACTAGGACGCTCTCGCTGGCAGCGCGAACATGGCGCCATCCGCCCCCGGCCAGCAGAGAGAAGGCTGGGTTCTCTTTTTACCTGTTATAATTAATGTATAGAACAAATAGGAGTGTTGATCAAATTCGTCAAATCAAGTCACTTTATCACCTAAACCTGTGATAACACATATTTTCGGGATCACTGTCTCCCAGCAGAAGAGAAAAGTGGGCAAAATCATTTCCACGGTGCTCGAGCCTCGAGCCGCGCGGACGTGTTCGAGCCGCGGCGCGAACCAGAGATGACTCAACCAAAAGCGATTAGTTTTGCACGCTGCTCGGAGGACAACCCTCCGCCACGGTCTGCTGTGGCCTGGTGGGCTTCGCAGCGTCTCCGCGGCCCCCCTGCACTTGAGAGATCCATTGAGGCGAGGGAGGAAGTGAGACCGAGGTGCTTGACATGTCCGCGACATGTCAAATCCACGGTGGCCTACACCAGCGAAGAGACGTAGTCACTCTACCGGGGGTAGTCACTCTATCGGGGTAGTTGGTCACTACGATAATGACCTCATTCGAGTGACCGAGCAGCCTGGGTTGATGGAGAGTGATGGTCTCCGCTGGGACTTTGGAGCTCCACAAGTCCTCGCCCACAACCGCAATCTCCCGCCATCACGCAGTGCACTCACCATGGCGCCACCACCGCCGCGTGCGCGCCGCTTCACGCTGCAGGGCCGCACGTTCGCGTTCCACGGCGTCGCGCCGCAGAGCCGCCAGCAGTGGACGCGCGTGCTCGAGGCGCGCGGCGCGACCGTACGCGCGGACTGGCGTGGCCACGCCGCCGCCGCGGATGCTGCCGCTCAAGTGTTTGTGCTCACGGATTGGTGGGTCGACTCACTGCCGCGCGCATCGCGAGATGCGGGTAACGCGGTTTGCGTCACCGAGTTTTGGCTGCGTGAATCGCTGAAAAACGGCGGGTGGCTGGCACTCGACGCACATCCGTTCTTCACGCCGCCTGCAGCGATCTCGTCTTCCGCGCCGCTGCTCCTTTCGTACCCGATGGACTACGACGACGGTGCCCTTGCGCCCGCAACGACCACAACGACCACAACGCTGGCGCGGCTCCCGTGTTCGCCGCTCAATCTGTATGAGGACGTTGTGCCACTGTGGCCCTACATCGTGACGTACCTGCGGAATCCAATGACTACGACCGCAGAGTTCGCCGCTGTGCAGAAGCTGTGCGTCTACTCGCTATCCTGCCCGTTTATCGGACTCATATCCTGACATTCTTGCAATTTTCTGGTCATTGCAGTATCACTGGTGAGGCGCGTCACCCACTCAACTGCTTGAAAGCCGCGATCGATGAGGTAGGATACCGCCTCCCTTGTGATCGATGCGGGCGAATCACGGTGCTCACTCTGTTTGTTTGCTGGCTTCAGCTGCTCAGCCCAGCGGATCGCAAGGCCTTCTTTCGTAGTGTGCTACCAGCCATGAAGCAGCTCGTGTTGGATCTTCCTTTCACTTTGCGCAAGTCGCTGCAACTGCTCCCACCGTTAGTCTCGGACTCGGCGCGCAGTAGTAACCCTGGGAGTACCAGTCTCCGAGACAAATCTGTGCACCTCACGCGTGCTCAGCTCCTGCCTTTGCTCAGCGCAATGTTTCTCTCCGTGTTCCCGGCACAAGCGCATATCCCGAATGTTGAGTTCCCGTGGTTCAGCATGGAGAGGATGTTCAGCGCACCACGTTCGATGCCAGACTTCGTGCTGCTGAAAGCACACAAGATCCGCACCATCCTCGAGTACTTTTTGCGCGTCGTACCGCGGTACCTGCAAGCTCCCGACGAGCTTGAGCACGAGATTGTAACCTTCACGCGTGTTGCGCTTTGTACGCCTTCGGCGTTGACGGATCCTGCATCGCTCCTCCAGTCTCTTGCTGTCGGCCCCACCACAACAGGCCGGGTGAGTGACGTGCGAATTGAAACCAACTCGCTCATTGAAGATTTGGAGGCGCACTTGCAGATCGACTTTGCGAACAAGTATGCTGGCGGCGGGGTCATGAACGGCGGTGCCGTGCAGGAAGAGATCCGTTTCGTCCTGTCGCCGGAGCTGATGGTCTCGTGTCTCGTGTTCGCGCGGTTGGAGGCCAACGAGAGTTTCGTGATCCACGGCTCGGAGCGATTCAGCAACTACACTGGTTACGGCGGCACTTTCCGCTTTGCGGGCAGCGTTCAAGATGCAACACCCTTCGAGACGGTCGTTGTTGACCCACAAACCCAACAGCCCCAGCGTCGACGGCAAAGTGTGGTCGTGGGTATCGACGCTATCAGCTACGGTGGGAACAACGTCAATCGTCAGTACTCGCGGCGAAGCGTCATGCGAGAGCTTACGAAGGCGCTCGTGGGATTCGCGTACCCGAATCCGACGACCACGGCGTGGCCGATCGCAACGGGCAACTGGGGTTGCGGAGTGTTCCGAGGTGATCCAGAGCTAAAGTTTTTGATCCAGTGGGTAGCGGCGTCACTCGCTGGACGATCCATGGTGTACGTGATCTTCGAGCAGACGAGCGATCTCCAAGACAAGGTCACAGGATTGCTAAGCGAGTGTACGCGTGTTGTGGGCACTCAACCACAACAATTCCCTCAGAAGCTTCTGGCATGGATTCTGGAGTTTTTGCTGGAGCTCGAGTCGGAGGTCATCGGGCACGCTGACCGAATGGGGCGAGTGCGTAGCTCCACCAGAAACGAAGGACCACGACGACAAGATCAACGAATGCGTGCGGAGGTGGCTCGTCGACGGCCCAGCGAAACTGTGTTGGAACGCGCGACAGCGTTCATACGTGGGAAGCTGATTCCCACAAGCACTACTACCGCCTCCAGTGATACCAGTGCACCAACAGGACTTGCCTCGACCTCGTTGCCAACCACATCACCAGCACACGATACTCCCGCCGGTCTGACCGAAGCGCCACAGACGCCGACGCCGACGCGCACGCCAGTGACGACGCCCCATCACCGCACGAGTGGCAGCGCGAACGGGAGCGGCGGAGGTCCGCAGCTGAAGCAGCCCAAGCTGACATCGTTTTGGAAATGATGAGTTTTGACATTAATTAAGGAATGAAGAGCACTGGACGTAACGCGGAACTTAGTTTAAGACAGCAAGAACTGGAGGTCCAGTCGTTGGTCGCGCGGCGGCAGCGGCGCTTGCTCTTCCAGGCGCGCGGTGCGCGCTTCCTCGAGCGAGCAGCCGTCGTAAGTACACACAGCGCGGTCGTTGAACGACACGTCGTCGGGCGGCGCGACGAGGCTCACGACCTGGCGGAAGTCGCCGACGACGTTGTTGAGCGCGGTGATGCAGTCCATGTCGACCGTGTACTTGGCCACGCGGCCGGCCTCGTTGAAGTAGAACGTGTCGCGGAACGGGTACCGGATCTCGGCGCCCAGCAGGCGCTCGCAGATCGCGTCGTCGGACGCGACGTGCGGGAAGAGCTGCTCGATGGTCTTGCGCGACACTTTGACGCAGATCTTGCCGCGCGTGCTGACGGCGATCGTGTCGCTGTCGGCTTCGATCACGTCGACGCTCTCCAGGTGGAACATGATGGACGCGTGCCACGCGGACCAGGCCTTCCAGCCGTGGACGAGCGGGTCCGGGCCACGCTTCGTGCGGCCGATCCAGTCGAAGACCTGGACGTCCGGGTCCATGATCGACAGCAGAAAGTCGCACTGCTCCTGCGCCGTGAGCTGCCGTGTAGACGCGAGGGAGCGCTTGCGGCTGCTCAACGCGAACTGAGGGCCGCCCCGCTCGGGCGCCATGCCGTACTCGAACACGGAACAGTACTCGCGCACGATGCGCGCGAACGAGCCGGACCGCGACGCTGGCAAGTGGACGAGCTGCTCCTGCCGGAGGTCGCGCAGCGTCACAAGGTTGGCGACTTCGCCACGCAGCGCCGCCACGGCCTTCTCGAGCGTGTCGGCGTGGTTCTTCTGGCGCTGGCGGCAGAGCCGGCTGCGCTCGGTCGACAGCTTCTTGGTCGTCGCGGGCTTGGCAGCGTCCACCGAGACGATGCTGCCATCGCCGCTGCTCGAAACGGTCTTGGCACAGGCCGACTTCTTGGCTTTCTTCTTGGTAGCGGTCGGAACTGGAGGGAAGTCGTCCACGGGCGCGACGGCCACGGCCGCGGCCAGCGTCGTGAGCGGCCCGTAGTACGCGTCGGTGAAGGTCGGCTTGTTCTCGTGCATGCGCTGGCGGCTGTGCGCCATGACCGCGGCGCGCACGTGCGGCTCCACGTCGTCGCTGTGGCGCTGGACGTGCGGCTGGGGCATGGGCCGCGCCATGGCCGAGCGGTCGAGCGGCGCGATCACGGCGGCCGCGCCCGTCTGCGCGTGGGAGAACACCATGGACAGCTTGCTGGGGAGGGTGATAGCGTCCACGGTGGCGAAGCGAATGCGGAAATAGGAGGGGAAAGCCGCCGGCGAGGACGAACGACGTGCGGGGCGGGGCTGGCTTGATGCTCCACGGTTGCTCATCGGCCACAGTAAACCCCTGTTCGCGTTCAGCTGGATGAGCTGAGCGGCCGGCGACAGACTCAGACCCACAGCCCAAAGAACAGCAGAGGAGACCGTCCGCGCTGTGAGCAGCGCCTGGGACGCAACGAGGTCACAGGGTACAGTACAAGGTTACGCGATGACCAGCAGGTGGGCGGCGAGGGCGAGCAGCTCTTGCAGCTCAAGTATGCGTTTCCACAGGCGACTAAACGATACAAATAATTCCAGCGCGTGGTGTCTGTACGGTCCCAGTATGCGTTATAGGAGACTTCGTAAACATCTCGATCAGGGCGGGGAGGCAAGGTTACATATCGAGGTTACATGACCCCTGCCGCAACGAATGTCGACCGCGGCGCATAGCCTTGCCTGCGCTACGCCTCAGCATCGCGCGACTGCACAGGCGTTTGCGTTCGCCGTGCTCCATACGTGGAAATCCATTTGGCTGATCGCCGTTCCATTCCTGCCGACGAGCCGACCAGGGTTCGCACCGAATCGAGACATTATGGTTACAGGATCAGGCCGCGCTGTGCGGTTTGCAACCAACGCACCCCAGATTCCGGAGTGACCGTCTCTCTCTCTCTCTCGAGGTGAGACTTCGGGGCCGACACCAGCGATGGCCGTTAAAACGGCTCAGGTCACCTGGGCTGGCTCAGTGGGTGTTGTGGGCTGCCAGACAGACAGATGAACGACGGGGTCCAGCAGCTTAGGGAGCAGCATGGTGGCGCCAAGAGCCCTGCTTCACTGTAGCAGCCCACCAGGAGTGAACAGTAGCTGGTTCAAGCTTTTCCCCTGGCACCCACCTGTCATCTTTCTTGGGGAGAGAAGGAGAGGGGCCTGGCGTGCTTCAATGAGACGCCTCGCCACGGCCAAGACGGGCACCGTTGTGGTCCACAAACCCGCAAGACTTCGTAGGAGTAGCACGCCCACTGTGGCAGCCTATAAAGTGCGGTGCACATTCCCATGCATGAAGGCAACGACGCGGCACGCCCGACCGGCCGCCAGTCATCATGACCGCCGAAGCCACTCTCGGGTTGAAGGATGAGCCGTCTCGATTCCCTGTGGACTGTATTGTGGCTTGCAGCCTTTTTGTCGTTTTTGATCTACTTTGATCCGATCTCTTCCGAAAACCCCTCAAAATTTGAGGGGTTTTCGGAAGAGATCGCAAACATATTTAATATGTTTGACATTGCTCAGATCTATCATGGCCATCAACCCTGACCTCTCAGATCTATTCAGATCTCCTCCGATCTGCTCTCCAGGTCTCGTTAGAGTGGCCTTTATCTGTCCAATCAGTTCCTAGTTACACAAAAGACCTCCGTTTGTCGTTTTCAACGCGACAATCGGAGCGCTTTTCAGTAACTAGCAGTGAGCTAGTTTGGAGATCCACGGTATCAGCCAAACGATACAGACTGTAGGCGGTATCAGCACCTTTCGATATCATGGCCTTGGTGGTCATGGTGTCGAAGTTGTCCGCGAGCGTGTACTTGCAGATTGCAAAGAATTTTCATTACTTTGTGTCGGCACCTGTCTCGGAAGTGAGGAAATGCGGCGAGGGGGGTTCAAGGCTGATCCAACTTCGGGTTCATTTTTGTCGTCACCCAAATCTGTCTCCTCCGATCTATGCTCCGATCTATGCTACTGCGCAAGTCCGATCTGGGCCTAGAACTTAGATTTAGTGCATCGATCTATGGTCTAGATTAGAGCGACAACAAGACTGCAAAGCACAATAACCCTTTGGTAGTTTACCGCGACGCAAACGTAACCCTCACACACGATACGAACTCTACCCGGTTCATAACATCAACAGCAACCCTGGAAGCTCATTCACCTAAACCAATACCGATACGACCAAATGGCGGCTCGCGCGCCAAAGCGACAGAAGCGCGACGGCGGCGATGGCGGCGGCTCTGGCGTCGACGCCGTGCTGCTGCGCGCGCTCGTGGACGCTGCTGTGGCTGCGCTGGGGCTGGCCGGCGACGCGCTCTTGAGCGACGCGTCGCTGCTGCGCGTGGGGCTCGCGCCGTCGGCCGCCGGAGTGGGCGTGTTCACCTCGGACGTCGCGGTGCGGTTGTTCCACGCGCACGGCGTGCGCGGCGTGAAACACGCGGCAAGCGCCACATCCGCCGAGGAAGCAAGCGGTGTGGAGCCATCCGCATCGTTCTCGAGCAGCTCGGCGCTCGCGGGCTTCTGCGCGGACGTCATGGAGCGCACGCGGCAGGCGCAGTCGGACCGCTTTGCCACGATCACGCGCGTTGCGCTTCCCGACAACGCGGCACGCGCGGCGGGTGTGTTGGGCGATCGCATTCTGGTTTATACGCGGCAGTTTGCGCGCGTGCGCGCTGTGGACCCGCCGCTGGAGAGCCGCATTGAAGTGCTGTTTCGCGACGACGCCGTGGTCGTCGTCCACAAGCCGCAAGGCATGCTCAGCGTGGACGGGAACCTCTGCGAGGACGACAACGTCACGCCTGTGCTGTCCGTGCAGAGCCTCGTTCGCGAGTACTATCCAGACGCACGCATGGTGCATCGCCTGGACCAGGAAACCTCGGGCATCTTGGTGGTCGCGCTCACGCGCTCGGCGGCGCAGCACCTCAACCAGCAGTTCCGCGACCGCACGGTCAGCAAAACGTACGTTGCGCGCGTACTCGGCCACGTCGAGAACGACAGCGGAGTTATTGAGGTCCGCATGGCGCCCAGTAAGACAGAAAAGCTCATCCAGCGCGTTGTGGATGGCGACGACGACGAAGAGAACGGTGCCAGTACACGCACCGAGTGGCGGGTGGTTGAGTGGAGTGACCGAGAGCAGACCGTCTCAACGCTCATGGAGCTCAGGCCCGTGACGGGCAAGACTCATCAGCTGCGCGTGCACATGCAGCACTTGGGCCACCCGATTCTGGGCGACTCGCTGTACTCGCCCGAGCGCGTCCACAGGCTTGCGGCGCGGCTACTTCTCCACGCTGCCGAACTACAATTCGACCATCCTGTGTCTCATAAGCGCACCCAGATAACGTGTGCGAGCGAGTTTTGATGAATCGCAACAGAAAATTAAGGCAGTTAGACGATTGTATACACACACGATTGTACAAACGGAACTCTAGTTCTCTTCGTCGCCTTGCCGTTCGCCCTTGTGTTCCATGTTCTTGTTCTCCGAATCCTCGGCCTCCTTGATCATGCCCAGGAAGTTGGCGTCCACGGTGCGCAGCAGCTCCTCCATCTTGTCGTCCTTCATGCTGTTGCCGTGCTCTTCGCTCTTTCCTTCCTCGGCCTGGGCCTTCTTGCGCTTCATTTCCTTCTCCTTGGCCTCCAAGTTCTTCTCACGCTTGGTTTCACGCTCAAACATACCGTTGATCGCGGCTTTTTCGTTGGGCTGCAGCGTCGCAAGGCCATCGGACAGCTCCATGAGCGAGATCATGCCGTTCACGTCACCCACTGCGAACAACTTCCCACCAGACGTTGCATTGCCCTGTACGCTGATCGCCGACAGCGCGACGTCGCCAACTTTGTGCGAGTACGCGACCTCGTTCTGACGGTAGAAGAAGTCCCAAATGTCCACGACGCCGTCCATGCGCGTAACAAAGAACACACCAGCACGTGTGGGCGACCAGCACCCTGCTGTCACGTACGAGTCGTGGTACGCCGTGCTCATGATGGGCGTCTTGAGATCTTCGCACCAGAGCCGCGCCGTCCAGTCGCCGATCGTCATAAAAAACTTGTTGTGCGTCGGGTTGCGCTGGATGCTCGAGATCGGGCCGTGGTGCTTGCCCGATCCGGTGTCGTACACCGTGATGCCGTTGTTCTGCTTGGCGTTACGCAAGTTGATGCTGAGCACTGCGCCTTGCTCCGTGCCCACGAGGTACTTGGTCGGGCCTGCCTCCGTGTTGTACTCGAGCGACGACCCACCGAATGACATGCCATCCTTGTCATTCAGTAGGATCTTGTGCGTGGGCTGCGCCAAGTGGCGAATGTCCCACCAGAGCATCCAGCCGTCTGTCGACACCGAGCAGCACTGGTTCCCTGTCTTGGACGAGATCCAAAACACGTCGTACACCGGATCATGGTGCGAGTGCTCGATCACAGACGTCTCTGCGGGGGTGGAGCCGGATTTGCGCACGTCAAAGAAACTGATAAGCCCGTTGTACGACCCGGCGACGAGCTGGTCCACGGACTTGGGGTTGTAGCGCATGCACACCAACGGGGACGCCGGCTTGAGCGTGGTCTCGGGTGTGTTGGGGTTCATGACGTCCCAGATGTACGAGTTGGCCGGCATGCGCGCATTCGTGAACTTCGGGTCCTGGAAGTTGAGGATGCAATAACACGCTGCCATCTTCTGTGGACTCTCCGGGTGCCAATCGATCTTGCTAATCGTGCGCTTGACGGCCTCCGGATCGCGGAAGACCGCGAGCCCCTTGGCACTGGGCTGCTCGGTCGTCGCGGCCTCGCCCATGTGCTCGAAGTAGTCCTGGTAGATGTTGATCGTGTTGTTCTGCTTGAGTGAGCGGTCGACGATCGGCCCGAGGTACTTGACGGCCTGCTTGAAGTCGTCGTCCTTCTCAGCCTTCTTGCGGAACCGCTGTACATCGCTCTGTTCGGCCGAGTCCACATCCTTGGGCCAGCCGCCTTCGGCATGGCGCATGCTCGAGTTCTTGGTGATGAGACGCTCCGTGTTGACCTCGTGCTCGGACATGTCGGGCGTCGTGTCGAGCTTGGTGATCATCGGGCGCCGCTTGACGTAGTCATGCTCCAGTGAGTCGGTACTTGGGATCGTCTCGAGCACCTTGGCGTCCACACTCTTGAAGTCGCAGTGGCGACCGAAGGTGCTGCGCTGCTTCGTGTACAGATACGCTAGCTCCATGGTGTACGCTGTGGTGGTGGTATGCTGCTCGAGTCTTCCGGAATAGCGGGCTCAATCCGTCTCAAATGGGGTCTTGCGTTCCAAGGATCCGTCGATCCGTCGCGTCCTTTCGCGATATTGGAAGCGAAGGCGCTTCTTTCTTGGAAGAATATGGCTTCTTGCAGGTTGAAGCATCCAAAGCGGTCGAAGATCAGGATTAGATTACGGCTCAATCATGCAATGATGCAGGTATGATTGGGGCCGCACGGTTGCACCGAGGATGTTGGACTTTGAGGTCGGCGTTGGAGGCTGCATACAGATGGCGACAGCGTCCGGTCAGATCCAGCAGATATCGTTTGGTTTGCCTACAATGTGTGGTTCGCGTGAGTGTGATGTTAGATAAGGTCCGGCATTTTGGCATCACTCAATGTATTGGTTTCCGTCGACGGCCCAACTCGCTCCTTTTCCGATCCCTTGCACTCTCATGCCCAGGCTAATCTCCACAGCATATCGTTGCCTTGTAGGAGTGTGTCGGGAAAACAGGAGTCGCGCGAGAGGACTTGGCTCGCGTACATGTTCGTTCAATTCCGGCGGTGCGGACGGAGAAAAGTCGACCAACGTGGATCTTGTATTTACGTGTTTAGTCCTTGCGCGTGACGTCCGGGCGGCGCTCGAGGTAGAGACGCAGCGCCTCGACCTCCTCAACGTCGCGCTTGTACTTCTTCTCCACGTAGTTGCCGGCGTAGGCGCCGATGCCGATGAACAGCACGTGCTCCCACGGCTCTGTTCAACCAACAACGCAAAGCAGATCCTCTATCAGTACTCATAGGCGGTCAGAATAGAGGGGGTACACGAGGGGGGATACGCACGTCGCATGTACGGCAGCTTCTGGAGGGCGTTGCTGCCCAGCTTGGTCGTGAGGCCCATCAAGGAGCCCACCGCGATGCCCGTCAAGCCCATGGTGTCGTCGTGACTTGCCTGTTCGCTTGCTTCGATCGGTCCCTTGACACCGACAGCTCACCAATGCCGCACACAGGCGGAGGGTGTAAAAACCCTTCCACAAACACGTAAATACACATATTTACAAAATGAGTGTCCACACAAACTACCTTCGCTATAATATTTTGAACCTCGATTGTATGATGGCTTGACCAGTCGGTGACGGGGTAGAAACAAGTCAGAGTGTACCATGCTTCGGTGGCGCTAGCCAACCGACCTCTGTGCGATGGGAGGGGGTAGGGTAATCTTCCAGAGTCAGCGGCCGCTGAAACTTGCCCCTTGCCCAGAGCAACAACAACGAGTAATCGCGAAGATGTGAGTACCTGACCGAATCACAGTCAGAGGGTGACCTTCTTCGCCAACAAGTGAGTACCGAACTTAAGAAAATAGACTCAATCGAACTTAACGCACCTGTTTTGGGTAGAGAAAGGCCATTTTTACACCACTTCCTCACAATATAAAGGTTCGTTAGGTTCGCGTATCTGTTCCAGGTACTCACTTGTTGGCGAAGCAGTTCACCCTCTGACTGTAATTCGGTCAGGTACTCACATCTTGGCGATTACTCCAACAACAACCTCGCGAGGGCGGGCTGGTCTGTGTTCCCTGGCGTGGCTTTTGGGTGCCAGCCGGTTCGCGGCCCGGCACACACCAACACAACACTGGGCGAGTGCATTTGCGTTCTCCCTTCCCCTTTTCCGCGTGTCTTGTCTTGCCGTCGACCGCCGCAACCCGCCCTGCGCCAGCAGCACACAGAGAACGCTTCCCAACTCGTGGCGTCCGATAGAAGATAGATAGGGCTGCGTATCCATCGCCCACCCATTCGCCTTTGTCTGTGTCGCTGATCCCGCCAGAAGATCACCAACGTTTGGCGGCTTCCGAACGTGCTGCGACATCTCTCTCTTTGTTCCTCCGCGATCATCCATCCGCCAGGCGGCCCGGTTCCTCCCCCCATTATTGTCGTCCGCTCTCACACAACAGCATGAAGACGCCAGGCACGGGCTACTACGGCCAGCAGGGCGGCGGCGGCGCGCGGCGCCAGACCAACGCCTCGGAGGCCTCGCCCGACTCGCGCATTTACATTCCGTCCATCACGAGCCAAGAGATCCTGGACGAGAACGCGCAGTCCCGCGTCGGCAAGCACCGGTTCACAGGCGACTACCCGAACGAGCAGCGCCGAGGGAGAGGCATGAACCGCAAAGTACTGGTGATCGCCGTCGTGGTCGTGGTCGCGATCGTCGGCGCGGTCGTGGCCTACGTCGCGACCAAGGGCGGCAGTTCCAACGACGCGTCCAACCAGAGCGGCGGCGCCGGCAGCAGCAACTCGACCAGCAGCAGCAGCGGCTCGTCCGAAACCAAGACCTCCAAGCCGTCGACGAGCGACTCCAGCAAGGACTCGTCCTCGTCCACGACCAAGAAGGACGGCAACGCCAAGGTGCGCACGGACCCGACCACCGAGACCTTCTCGCTCTCGGCGTTTGCGATCGGCGACTGGGGCCAGACCATCGCGCAGAACGACTCGTGCTGCCAGCGCCGCAAGGGCAAGTTCAACGGCTATGACTGGAACGCCGAGGCCGGCGTCGCCAAGCTCATGGACCTCGAGTCCACGAGCAACAAACCCGCGGTCGTGCTGAGCCACGGCGACAACTTCTACTGGACCGGTATCGACGGCAAGAACGACCAGGCGTACCGCTTCGAGCAGACGTTCGAGTCGCGCCACAAGGTCGAGGCCATGGGCGATGTCCCGTGGATTAACGTCATGGGCAACCACGACTACGGCGGAGGCAGCTACATCTGCCGTGACAGTGACGAGCAGTTGGCCAAGTGCTCCAGCAAGGCCGCGCTGCTTGCGGCGCTCGAGGACCGCTTCACGCTGCAGTCGACCTACAAGAGTCCGAACAGCGACCGCTGGGTGCTCACCGACCACTTCTACAAGTACTCGCTGAAGAAGGGCGACGTCACCATGGATATCTTCAATTTGGACATGAACGACGCCGAGAGCCACGGCGCCAACGAGATCTGCTGCCAGTGCTACAGCTACGCCGAGGGCAACAACACGCTCTGCAAGACCATCACGCGCGGTGACAAGAACTGTTGCGGCGGCGATTCGGACATGTACGACGGCTGCGTGGGCAAGTTCAAGGAGTGGGGCCAGGAGGCCATGACCAAGCTTGTCGAGGGCGTAAAGGCGTCCAAGGCGACGTGGAAGATCGTCAACTCGCACTACTCCCCATACGGCCACTACGGTGAGACCACGGGTAGCAAGTGGCTGAAGACGCTTGACGGTCTCGGCGTCCAGCTCTGGATCGCCGGCCACACGCACGGCACGAAGCACGACTTTGGCTCGTTCGCGACCCATTTCGTGGAGAACGGCGCTGGTGGTGGCATCCAGAGTGAGTCGGCCAGCGGCATCCCAACGTACGCAACGGCACTCAAGAACGTGTGGACTGCGCCCGGTTACAGTGACGGCGGCAACGAGTACGGCTTCTTCACACTGCAGGCGTCGTCCAACTGGCTCAAGCTCCGCTTCTTGACATTCGACGACAACTGGTCGCTGAAGACATCCGGTTCCTCGCTTGGCTCGAGCAAGATTGGCGGAGTGAAGGAAGGGTACTGCTACTACATCCCGTCCGACGGCGACGAGGGCAAGACGTGCTAAGTGAAAGCCGATGAACAAGGCGCCATCGAGCGTCATGTCCGAGGGTCTCTCCGAGAGAGGCAAAGACCGAGTTCTTGTGGTATAGCGCGAACAAGGCCACCCCCATCTCCCCTCCCTAGCCCTGTTCACTAGTACACTGGACATGCCATACACGGGTACTCTACAAACAACATCGCGTCGGTCCATTTTTGCGCCAGAGAAAGCAAGTCTAAAGTTCTGCTACATACATGAATCCATTCCGCTCCATTCCCGAGAACGCCCCTTCCTCCCATCACTCAGAGGCATTATGTGAGAGAAATCCTGTACCTTCAGGCAGCCGACTGTAGAGGCCACCATGTGACTATTCCGGCTTGTAGGTCTCTCCATCTGACGCTCTTGCTGTATTTTTCTCCTCGGCAAGAGGCGTGGCAGTTGAACATGACACCTTCCACCTGATGCTGCTCAAGCAGCTCGCCTCTGCATTGTCGCCACATGGACGTGTCACGCGGAACTCCGGATATCTGCATCACATTGGCTCAAATAGGTAAATGAGACGTTTGATTGGACAATAAAGGCAGCTTGCTGTCTGCGTCTCTTCCGCGCCTTTCCTGTAGCGCTGTACCCAAGTTGATGGACCTTGAAGCGGAGACCCGCTCTCTCGCTGTGCTCGGCGCCACGAATGGTGCTCTCTTGACCTGGGTCGCTGCTTTCCACACCTCATTCTCCAATCTCGCGCCTCGCATCCACACACTCCACACACATCTTTAGCACCATGAAGACTTCCGCCATCGTCTGTGCCGCCGCCGCCTTTGCCGCCGTCGCCTCGGCCACCCCGTGCGATATGGGCGCCATCCAGGGCAAGCTCCTGCCCAACGCCACTGAAGGCCTCAAGAACTGCGCGACCACGACGGGCTTTGACATTTGGGCCGTCTCCAACTTCCCGACCCAGGACCAGGCCACCAAGATCTTCAAGACCCGCGACTGCGTCGCGTTCCTCAACCAGATCAACGAGCGCGCCAACTCGGACATCGCATGCGATTTCCAGGTCGGCGGCGTCCAGAAGGAGTTTGGCTCGTTCCTCGTGTCGCTGCTCACGGGCAAGACCGGCAACGAGACCGAGTCGTCCAGCAGCGGCTCGGAGGACATCGAGGCTCCGAAGAACGAGACGGGCAACGCCACGGTCAAGCCGCTTCTGCCGACCGCGGACGCTGACACGCCCGCGGCCACCAAGGCCAAGACGAACACCACGACGCCGGCCCCCACCCCGAAGAGCGACTCGATGACAACCTCGCGCGCTGTGCTCAGCGCTGGTCTCGTCGCGGTCGCTGGTCTCGCGCTGCAACTGTAAAACGCAACGACGTTTTATAGTTTCGTTTTGCGTTGGACACCCGCAAGAGCATTGTGGGTTCCACTCGATGTTGGTGCAGTTTGTTCTGAAGTAGTGTAAGTCTTTGTGTAGAGAAACCTGAGTATACGTGTGTTGCGTTGCACTTCTCGTCTTTTTCTCTGCCTCCCGTGGTGGGGTTTAGTTCAATAGATATTCGATCGTTTGACACGCTCGCTTCGACACTGACGGACGCATGGGCTCTTCTTCCACTGGTTCCTCTGAGAGAATCTCGACTATTTCCACTGACCTTTCGTCCTGTCGTGGCTTCCGTCGGTGTGCCCGACCAGGTTCCTCCCCAAGCAAGTGCTGGTCGGCGATCCGTGCTTGGCCCATGAGCAGTGCAACATCCTGAAGACTCACACCAGCAGACAGGAACGCGATCACGAAGTCCACGTCCGAGTCGTAGACACACACACGCTGATCTTCGGCGCCAAATAAAAACTGGTTCTTGCCGCGGTACGTGATCTCCTTGCCCACGAGCCGCCCCACGAGCGCCTCATCGTCCGCGACATGGGGGAAAATGTGCCGGAAGGTCTCCCGCGACAACTTGACCGTCAAGTTGGACGCCACGGTCACGAGCGGCGACTCCTCGGAGCCCGACACTTCCACCGACACCATCGAGATGCGGAAGCTCGAGTGGTAGAGCGTGTACCGCTCCCACTGGTCCACGAGCGCGGCGATACCCATGACATTACCAAACTTCATGTGGTCCCCCATCGCGCTACGCAGGAAAGAGTCCTGTTTAGCAATGAGCTCCAGCGCCGCCGAGGGGGACTCGCGCTTGCCGCCGACGTGGAGCCGCGTCGGGCGGCCGCGCTCAAACAGCGCGAAGTACTCGCGGATGAGCCGGGCGACCGATCCGTCGGGCCCGTTGCGGGTCACGAGCGCCCCGCCGCCGCGGATCTCGCGCAGCATGCGCAGGTCGCACACTTCCTCGCGCAGCGAGCGGATCATCTCCACCAGCGACTGCTCGTAGTCCTTCCGCTTGGCGCGGAACTCCTTCCCGCGCTCGCTGTTCGTCTTGCGCCGGCTCTTGCGGCGACCGGCAGTGACCACCACCACGGCCGCCTCTGGCTCACTCGTGTCGGCGCCGCTGGTCGCTGGGGAGAGCGCGGCCGGGCTGAGCATCTCTCGTCGGCCGTCGGATGAGCGGAGATGGTGAGCTTCGGTTTGTTTGGAGAATGCGGGATGCGCGTTGGGGGCGAAGGAGCAGACTGGTGGGACTGCCGACTGGCCCGTGGGTCTTGTTTCCTCCGCGCGTGGTCTTTGCCGCGGACGCTTCACGAGGCTTGAAGCTGTCGCTCCTTGGAGAACGAAACCATGGCACAAACCGTGTTCCCTTCCCTCGACGTACCTGTAGGGAGTTCCATATTCCCTCGTTTCAGTGCCATTGTACCGGTACGGTATGTTCCAGGACCGCACCGTGGAGCTTTGTGTCGTTGTGTCGCGTTACAACAAAACACCGTACTGTAAATTTCCGCACACAGAGCATCTGGTAGTCGACCACACAAGGCAGAATTAACCTGTTAAAATTGATGAGCGATCATGCTGGCTGCAAAGCCATGCGCAGCTGGGCAGCGGCGCATAAATTTCTGACCAATCAGAATCCAATATCGTAATCCACAGCCAATCCAAATGCTTCTCTTTGATACAGAATGTTCTACCTCAGATAATATATACCTTGGCACAAATTGATATAACCTCTCAGAGTCGAACGGGCTACTATTCAATCGCACCCATCGTCCGGCTTCGGAAGGCTTCGATGACGATCAAATTTTCCCTCGTCTTCTGACGACATCCTCCGCAGGGTGGGGCGGAGACCTCGTGGAATCCACGAGGTATCGGTTCGCCGTGTGCCCACAGGCGGATAAATAACGTTCAAAGCTCTCCAAGTCAGGCCGCGGTGGCGGCATCGGTCGGCCTCATATCGACTACGGTATTGTGTGTTTCACTTGAAATTTCCGTCGGCGAGTCAGTACTCGCCGGATTTGACTCGCCGACCACTCGCCAACCTTTATTGTATGATATAATTCAGAGACGATTACTATACTACAGGGTTTGGATCTCCGGATTCACAATCAATCCAGAGATACCTCCAGTCCGGACACCGCAAATGCCGCATCTCATATGATTGGTCCAATTTAAACATTATTAAGCCAATAGTACGCCACTTGACATGTATTTATACCAATCAATGATCTACGGCGTTTCGCTGGCAAGTCAAAATCCAGGAACCAAATGCCCGAAAAAGGTAATTTTGGCCGGAATTCACAATATCCGACCATTATATTATAATGGTCGGATATTGTGAATTCCGGCGTTCTTGATGTCCATGCCGGTGACCTCCATGTGGAGCCAACTGCTCGTGCCAGCGCCACTCCCGCATGTGGACGCTGAGAAAGCGTCCGACTCTTTCAGAAAGATCGTGAAGTACGTGTCGGTAGAGTACTCCAGCCATCCCTTTTACCGGAAGCCTGCCGACGACATCGAGGCTAAGGCACAGGAAATCAAGGCCCAACGCGCCAGAGCGAGAGAACAGAGAGCGCAGTTATCGGCAAGTGCTGACCAACCGGTGGTTACACCGACGAGAAAGCGCCAGCGTGCTCGTGACGGCGATGAAGGCAAAGAGGCTGCAGTCTGAAAATTGGGATACTTATGTTTGCAGGTGATGGTAGGTTTAGGCAAGGATACATTTGTTTGCGTCGGTAACTTATCAATAAGGATGCTTTTGAATGCATCCTCCTGTCGAAAACACGCGACGTGAGTGTCGAAAATTGTTTTTCGACGTGTTCCAGTGCGTTTTCGGACCTAAAAACCTCGCCAACGGATGCGCCTGAATTTTCTCTTCCAGACTCGGTTGAAAACAAAATTTTATAAATTTTATATGGGAAAATTGCAAAACGTGACTCAAATCCTGAATCCTTGCAAAAGGTGACTCAAGTGTTTAAAACAAGCGAACTAAAAATACTTTCGCTCAATCTTCTCCGACTGGCTCCACTGACATCTCAAAATGGCTACAGTGTG
>JAADWV010000610.1:0-19702 GCA_023336295.1 Pythium folliculosum | reverse complement strand
GTGCTCGAGCGAACAGAGAACGCGCGCGGGGTATTCACGCTTCGCTACCGCGGGACGCCAGACGTCGACTTCGAAGTGGACACGTCCACGTGGACGTGCTCGTGTCGGTCACACCGAAGCATTGACCAACCATGTCGGCATCTCTTCTTCGTCGCGCTCGACGTGCTACATTTACCAGTGTTCCCGGTGATAGCGGTGAGGGAGAGGTGGAGAATGTCCGAGGCACTAAAACTGCTCCCTACGATTCAGAGGTGCATCGCGGAGCTGGAGCAGCTACGCGTTCGACTGGTCCTCGGCCGAACACCGGCGAACCCCACTGAGCCTTTTTGGCACGAACATCGACGAACATGCGCGCGGCGGAGAAGAAGTGTCTTCTCTTGTGGCTCGCTTTCCAGCGGTTCCTGCTGTTGCGCTTGTGCACCTCGCAAAGCACGAGGTCAGCGACTCTCGTGTGCGCACCGACCAGGAGAGACGGAACAGATTTGACATGGCGGTCGAGTCTGCGCAGGATTTCGCGGCGTCTCTATCCAGTCGAGACTGTGAAACCTTCACGCAAGAGGCAGCTGAGGCCATGGCGACACTTGTGACCAAGTGGAAGACGCGCGAAACACGCCCAGGGGATGCGAGACCAGTCGACGCTGATCTAGTGGACCCATCAAGTACGTTTGATCGGCAGACCGCCGACCGGCGTGTGGTGCTCGAGGAGATCGAGCGAGACACTCTACAAACCGCGTGGCGCGCAATCCGCGCCCCCGGTGTCGGCGTTGGTGATGATGATGATGCATTTGCCGGTGAAGCGGACGAAGAGGAGGCCGCTGGAAGTGATTCTGCCGACAGCCTCGCTTCCGCGTCAGCGGGCTCAGGCGGCGCAGGCGCTGCTTTCCTTGCGCAAGATGTACTTGGTACCAGGTTGGTGGACGCCGTTAGACAGAGGCTGATTGAGCGACAACGCTCGCCCGCCGGTGAGCTGCTCACGTCTCGTGTCGCAGATGAGTTGTTGCGCGTGCCCGACCCAGACCAAGATGAACAGGATCTTGAACAGAACAACCAAGCTTTCCCGGTTCTGGGGCACCACGATCAACTTTCTTCGCCTGCTACATCAAGCCTCGTCGATGCTGGCGTGCTGAAAACTGTGGAGTTCACCATCCCGCCCGAAAAAGGGAAGGGCATCCGAAGGACAACGAAGCAGCTGGCTCGGCCGGGGCGCCCTGGAGCGCACGTGGGTCAGACGAGCAAGGTCTGCCCACTTACCGTGCGCCAATTCAACGTGATGGTGCGTTTCTGCGCTCCGCTGGAAGCTGCTACCCTGCAAGCGCGCATGCCTGTGGTGCTCACGGAATCAACAGTGCTTCGCCGAACCTCGAAGGTTCTCTTCCAGAGCTACACCCCCAGATACGTCGAAGATTCATGGGCACAACGAGCAGCATCAGTGGCCGGGGTCAGGTGGCCAATGAGAGCCTTGAAGTATTGAGCGAAAGTGCGCTCAGGCCGTGCCTTTCCAACGAGATGAGGAGTTCGCGTGGTTGCTACCTGCTGCACGCTCTCGAGATCGCTGTTCACGGCTGTCTCGAGCCGGGCGCGAATAGCCTCCACCTGGTGGATGGCGTGCCCGAGTTCTTGGAGGCTGCTCTTTAACGCTCCGACCTCAGCCAATCGCGACTGTACGAGTCTTGCACTTGCGGCGGATAGCATGGCGGCATTCTGCCTTTCTTCGTCGGCTCTCTGGACGCCGCCTCTCCAGGCTCCGGCCGACTCTGCGATGGACACAGTCACGCATGATGCAATTAGACTAGCAACAGGCGCGTCAAACAATACATCGTACCCGGCGTTGGATCCGGAGGCTCCTGACGAGCGCGTAGCTGCTTGACCTTGGAAACTCGGTCAGAGCTGCTCTTCGTGTTGTCGCTACTGCGCTTCCGCTTCGTTTCCCGCACAACGTCGGACTGCGCGAGCGCATTCGCCGTCTTATCGTCTGGCGTCGGTTCGGGAGTGCAAGAGGAGAGCGCTGGCGCGGAGAGCGCACGTGCGGAGAGAGTAGGCGCGGAGAGAGTAGGCGCGGAGAGCGCGGGCGCAGGGGGCGCAACCGTATGGAGCGCCGGCGCGGAGAGCACAGGTACCGCAGCTGCAGTGGTTTGCCGGTTCGGCTGCTCCATCTCGGGGTTGAGCAGGCTGGTCTCGGGGTTGAGCAGGCTGCGTGAGGCACGTGCGGTTGTTGTGGCAGCTCGGCTTCTGGTGCACACCATGTCCTCGCGGCACGTCTATTCTTTCGCTTACTCGTGCGCTTGCTCGTCTTCTTGGAAGTGTGGAAGAACCTTGGAATCACCACCCGTCACTATATAACCGGTACGAACCGGTACAAGACCATGGCAGCACCTCCCCTCGGCGACGCGCCGCCATCGCTACCTCCACCGTGGGTACCTGGCGCTGTA
The DNA here is from genome assembly GCA_023336295.1 of Pythium folliculosum. NCBI lineage: Eukaryota > Oomycota > Peronosporomycetes > Pythiales > Pythiaceae > Pythium > Pythium folliculosum. The sequence goes on along the minus strand of JAADWV010000610.1, from coordinate 17,273 downwards.
CACACGCGAGTTCGCGCCGGCACTACTGGACGCGGATTAGCGCGAGGCCGCAGGGCAACTGCGACGGCGGCGCCGCGCGCGTGCACCGCGGACCGAGGCAGCGGCTCTAGCGCCGCGGCGAGCTGCTCGCGTTCGACGCGGTCGTACCGCGGCGTTGCTTCAGCACCGGCACGACGCGCTGCACGAGTTTGCTCGTCGAGCGTAGCGCACCCGAGCTCTGGGGCTCTGGCCTTTGCGGAGTCCTGGAAGAGACGACCTGAGCTTTGAAACCAGTCCTCATTGAGCTTCCGGAGCCCGGATCGTCTCTGTAGGTCCTTGGTCTGCCTGTCTCCCATTCTTTCCTGCAAATCTTCCCCACGCGGTGAAATATTACAGGAACGTTGCAACTTCTGCCGCAAGCGAGCAACTCTCTTGCACCTCCCCCACGTCCTGATCAACTCCCCATCAACTCCCAAATTCTCCTTGGCAACTCCTATCGTAAAATACAGTGTACATTCACTCCTCGCGATTTTATCCCGGAATATATCTGAGATATTTTGCAAATAAAACGAAACTTACCACAGTTGCCACCGCTCAAGCAACTCGTGGTTCCCATCGCACAACTCCAGAGGTCGAATCAGCAACTCGTTAGGCAACTCGCCCTCAGAAATTACCTAAACCTAACAAATGTGAAAGGTTTTGACGTCCCAGGAGTTGCTGTAGGCAGTGTCCTCGCTAGGATACAGCATCGACAGGAGGTACCATGGTGTATTTTCAAAACCGGATACGTTGATCCAAAGCCGAAGGCTTTCGGTGGTCCTAGCTTCACCTTGTTTTGGTACACGCTGCGTGGTGGGTATCGGATCCCCTAGGGTTCAACTGAGATATGTATCCATTGATGATTGGTTCATAAATACATTACGACGCGATTTACACCCAATCGTACTGTCGGCTCGGGGATTAAAGAGTCCAGCTTCGCGGACACACGCGACAAAGCCGTCGTCCGGACGACAAGGCTCCAGTCCCGCTTTGCTGTCCGCCCTCGGTCGCGTGGCGGATTCTCATTTGCAGCGCCGCCAGTTCGAGCTCTCCCGAGTACACAAAAATGGCCGCGTCGTATTCGTCTCTCCACTCGCTCCACTCGGGGAAGGAGGTGTCCCCACCGCCGAGCGGCGCTGTCAACAGCTCGTCGTCTGGCGCCGGCCGCGACGCCGCGTACGACTGGATGAGCCTCGTGCGCTCGCACTCTCTCACGCTCGAGCACGCCGCGATCGACATCGACACGGACCACGTGCTGTACCACATGGAGCTCGAGTTCGAGACGCCGCTGCCGCGTGGCGCGCTCGACCACGCGCAGTTCCTGTGCCTCACGTGGCCCTACGGCGGGCTCTGGAAGATCGAGAGCGTCTCGGACGACCACACGCGCGTGTCGTGTCTCTCGTGGCGCAAGACCGAGCTCAAGCACCGCGAAGTGGACGACCACGCGCGCGAAGTGACCGCGCTCGCCCGGAAAGTGGAGGCGCTTCAGTCCTCGTTGCTCGAGTCCGACGTGCAGACCAGGGTCTCAATCGACGATCATGACACCAACGACACTGAGCTCGAGCACCTCTTTGGTTGGAAGATGATGCGAGGTTCCTGGGGCGAGGACGAGCACCACTGGTTCATCCGCGACATCGCACCGCCCGACGCCGGCATCGAGGCGCCCACACGGCGCCATCTCGTCGCCAAGCTGTTTGTGTGCTTCGCGCCGCTTGAAGCGCGCATTGAAGTCAACGCTGTTACGGCTATCGACACAGTCGCACAGACGTACTCAGCGGACGTGACCTGGCAAGTTACTCTCCCGGCCATCACGGCTTTGCGTGAAGACACAGTGCTGCTCGAGTTTCTGGATTTGCTCGAGATCGACGCGAACCAGTTCGAGTTCAACAACGTGAACGAGATGAAGGACGAGCGAGCGCTCGCGTCCAGCGTGACGCCCGCGGGCGAAGTGCAGTTCCGGGACCTCACTCTACCCGGCATCCAGGCGATCGATCGCCCACACGTTGAGAATGTTTTCCACCTGCAGTTTAGTCGGCGAGTCATCGCATCGTTCACCGAGGAAATGACGCTCCACAGCTTTCCGTTCGACCAGCAGAAGCTCATTTTCGAGTTCTCGACAGGCAGCAGCGGCATGCCCGACGGCGCGCTCCAGCTTATCCCAACGCCCGTGGAGCCGGGCAGCTTTTCCATCGAGGACTTCCAGCTCGGAAATGTGTTTGACGTCGCCTACTACAACAAGATCTTTGTCAGCGAGATCAAGGAGTCCGGTCCGCGGAAGAGCATCGCGTTCGAGATGGTGCTCGAACGTCGTAGCTACTACTACCTCACGAACGTGGCGCTAATCGCGGCCGTGATCACGTACCTGTGTTTCTTCGTGTCGTGGTCACCCGAGAATGGAAGCGACGGAGAACTCGTGCTCATGGACACCGGCTCCCGACTCCAGAACGTCACCGCGATGGTGCTCACGGCCGTGACGTTCAAGAACCAGGTCGCGTCGTTGATCCCACAAATCTCGTACTTCACGGTGCTGGACCGGTACGTGTTTGTGTGCTTCATGGTGACGTCGCTCGTGACCATCGAGAACTCGCTGTTCCCGCTCATCAAAGTGCACATCATCGGCGACGACCACAGCGAAGGGGCCCTGCTCGGGTACTCGCTCGTCGCGTTCACGCTGTTCAACATTCTTTGGGCGTGTTACGTACGGTGGTGGCTCAACCGAAGGCGCCACGCGGCCAAGGTGTTAATGCAAGTCCACGAGTACATCCGGCTGATCACAGATCTCATCCCCGCCAGCGACCGGGAACAGGTGCTTGAACGTTTCCTCTCCAAGAAAGACTTTCCTGATTGGAGCCGGCCCAAGTACATCGTCACCAGCAGCGGAGATGTCCACATCCAGGCGCCCGACGACGTGCCCGAGGCGAACGCCGAGGCCAAGCTCCAGCGTGTCGACAGCTTCCACCAGCTGCAGCGCGATGCGCTCGCCGAGGTCACGGCGCTCCAACGGATCTACAACGAGTTGCGTCCAGGGAGAGCGAGTCGCCGTGTCGCAGCGGCCCCAACCGCCGGCGCCGGTGGCTTTTCTCCCGTGGGCCGCAAAATCCCAGCGGCCACGACCGACGCAGCCGTCTACCAGGCTGGAGCCTTCCACGTGCACCGCATGGCCAGCGTGGTCACGCAGGCGTCCCACCAGGCCGCAGTGCGGCTCCGACGGCAGGTCAGCGCGAACGACGCCGCCGAGGACACGGTCGTGAACGTCGAGTCGCTGCGCCGCTTCCGCGACCACGCGCAGAAGAACACGAGGCGCGTGCTCTGAGAACCGATCGGTTTCGAGGGAGACGGACGGCGATGGCGTGATAATGGATCCCACCGGGAAAGAGACGAACGAATGCCGCTGCGACACTCGCACCGGTACTATGAACGACACCGACTGGCCTGGGTAATCTGTTGCTGTGTGCACAGCGTCGTGCGTGCGTTTAGTCTATCGAACGCCTGGCATTCTCAACCCGGGGGCTCCCGGTGTCGGTAAGTGATTGAACTTAGCCTGGACTAGCTTAGGTGAGACCGTCGCGGTCTATGTACCTATGATGGGGCTGCGCTGCCCGCCTGCGACACTTGATCGGTTCAGCACCTGCGCCGACTCGACGCGCCGCAAAAGGAGAGATTTACCCTGGATTTCCATTCCACCAATCGGGGGCAAATCCTGATTTACCGCCCTCTCTCTTCTCATTACTCAGCTACATCCACCCACGATTTACGATCCTAAACTCATGTCTCAACTCTAAACCCACATGATTGGCTGTAAATACTCCTAAGTCATCCATTCTAGTCCTATCATTGGCTGAATATATAGCATTTTTTGATATCCTGATTAACAAAATGATTTGTGGAGACCACCAGGTGGCGGCCCCAAGTGGATCCTCTCACGACAGGTCTCTCTCCGTGGCCGCCGTCCAGCGCTCATTGCGCCACAACTGCGCCCATCCACAGCGTCCGCTTCCATCCATCCGCCTTGGCATTTCGCGATTCCCCTCGCGCCGCGCCGTCGCCCCCCTCCGCTCCACCGTGTCGTTCCCGTCCGCCGCGTCGCCGCTGCTCGCGATGGCGTCCACGCCGCCTTTCTCGTCGCCCGCGCGGCTCGCGCAGCCCGAGACCATGACCGCGCCCGCGGGTCTGGGCGTCGGCCTGGGCACCCCGGTCGCGACGCTGCCGACGCCGTCGGCGCAGCTCGCGCAGGCCATGGACTGGAAGAGCGTCGTGCGCTCGCACAAGCTCGGACTCGAGCACGCGGCCGTGGACATTGACACGGACCGCGTGCTGTACCACATGGAGCTCGAGCTCGCGACGCCGCTGCCCGCGGGGGCCGGGCTCGTGGGCCAGTTCTTGTGCCTCACGTGGCCCTACGGCGGGCTCTGGAAGATCGAGCGCGTGACCGACAACAACACCAAGGTCAAGTGCCTCTCGTGGCGCAAGACCGAGCTCCAGCAGCGCGAGATGGAGGAGCTTGCCAAGAGCGCCGACGCCCTGGCCAAGAAGGTCGAGGCCGGCCACACGGTGGACGCGCCCGACTTCGTCACGGGCGGCGGCATGGACATGGTCACGGGCGTCGAGGACGTCAAAGGCGACAACGTGGCGCTCGTGGACGAGACGCCCGACCTCTTCCCCACGCTCTTCGAGTGGAAGATGATGCGCGGCGAGTGGGAGTCGGACGTGACCCACTGGTTCATCCGCGACGTCGAGCCGCCCGCGCACGAGGCCGAGTCCAATTTGAAGCGCAAGCTCATCGCCACGCTGTTCGTGGGCTTCGACCCGCTCGAGGCCAGCATCGAAGTCAACGCCGTCACGGCGATCGACACGGTCGCGCAGACCTACTCGGCCGACGTGACCTGGCAGGTCATGTTCCCGGCCATCACGGCGCTCCGCGAGGACTCGGTGCTCCGCGAGTTCCTGGACCTGCTCGAGATCGACGCCAACCAGTTCGAGTTCACCAACGTCGCCCAGATGAGCGACCAGCGCGACCTCACCTCGAGCCTCGTGCCCGCGGGCGACGCGCAGTTCCGCGACGTGACGCTCATCGACGAGCGCTCGGTCATCGAGGACGTGTACCACCTGACGTTCCGCCGCCGCGTGTGCGCGTCGTTCACGACCGAGATGGCGCTCCACAGCTTCCCGTTCGACCAGCAAAAGCTCATTTTCGAGTTCACCACAGGCTCGGGCATGCTCGACTCGTCGGTGTTCCTTGTTCCGGCGCCCGTCGAGCCCGGCAGCTTCTCGGTCGAGAACTACCAGCTCGGCAACATCTTCAACGTGCTCTACCACAACAAGGTGTTTGTGAGCGAGATCCACGAGTCCGGGCCGAAAAAGTACATTTGCTTCGAGATGGTGCTCCAGCGCCGCAGCGGCTACTACCTCACGAACGTCGCGCTCATCGCCGCCATCATCACGTACCTGTGTTTCGTCACGTTCGCGACGGACAGCGAGGGCCAACCTATGGACATGGGCTCGCGTCTCCAGATCGTCTCGGCGCTCGTGCTCACGGCCGTGACGTTCAAGAACCAGGTCGCCGAGCTAATCCCGCAGGTCTCGTACTTCACGATGCTCGACACGTACGTGTTCGTGTGCTTTGTGGTCACGACGCTCGTGATGATCGAGAACGCGGTCTTCTGGATGGTCAGCCGCGCGTTGTCGGACAAGGAACGGGATGATCGAGGGCTCTTCGGCGTCTCGATCGGTGTGTTTACGCTGATCAACATCGTGTGGGCGATCTACGTCAAGTGGTGGCTCAACCGCCGCTACAAGGTCGCGCACAACCTCATGCAGGTCCACGAGTACATCCGCGAGATCTCCAAGGTCATCCCGACCAAATACCGCTCGGACGTGCTCCACCGCTTCCTCGCGTCCAAGCAGTTTGAAGAGTGGTGCCGCCCCAAGTTCATTGTGACCAGCACGGGCGACATCCACATCCAGGCGCCCGACGATGTGCCCCCGGAGAACGCGGTCGTCAAGGCCAAGCGCGCGGAAACCGCCGAAAAGCAGCGCTCGGCGGCGCGGGAAGAGGTCGCGCAGTTCAAGAAGATCTACTTCGACATGCGCCCGGGTCTCGAGCGACGCGCGTCGGCCCCCACCGCCGGTTCGTCTGCGTTCGCCGGTTCGCCGGCCTTCCAGCGACGTGGTGCGGGCCGCATGGCGCTCACGCCGGACAGCAAGCAGCGCCAGGGCAGCAGCGTCAACCTCACGTACGGCAGCACGGCCGGCGTGGACCCGCAGCGCACGACGAGCCACAACACGTACTTCCGCGACCACGCGGCGATCACAGTCGACCCGATGCACCACACATTCGAGCCCATCAGCGTCGAGCCGTACCGTCGCCACCGTGGCCCGTCAGACGCGATCAGCGTCGAGCCATTCCGCCGCGTGCGCCGCACATCGAACGGGGACAGGCGCAAGTCCTCGCGCCGCGCGGCCGTGTAAGCGCTAGATACTCGTGTATGAATCCGTGTGTCTCCAGAACCCACACTGAGCATGCTGATTTGGTAAGGTTGTAAAACGAAAACCACTTTCCTCGTGAGTCGGTCCTTGTAGAGTCCGGATGCATGCAAACACACGAAACGTGGCGTTCCCACGGAGACCGTGGTCGTCCACTGCAAAGTGTCCTTCTATGGAAATGGGCAGCACGGAAGCGGTCTGGCGCAGGAGTGCTAGTGGACGCTGGTGTACCGTAGGAACTTCGGGGTCGGCGTCAGGGTTCAGCAATTGATTCGTAGTAATACTGACCACAGGCAACCGCGGTTTCTCGACGCCTCCGACAGCAAGTGAGGTAGCCCCAGATCATAGTTTGCCGGTACCGCCACACGAAAGTCCACACGTCTAGCTTGTCGGGAATCAGGCAGCGAATGATTCCTGCTGTCGACGCCCATAACCCGGTGTCGCTGGGCTGAAGAAAGCGGAAGAAACCGACGGGACGCCGACCACCAGACCTTGTAGCCACACTACCTCTGTTGGTACGCGTATTCATCATCCACCCTCAAACCAAATCGTCCAAGCGACTGGACAACATCGTTTGTGTTCAGCTGTCCTGGCAACCGGGGATCGTTGTTTCGAGTGCATCCGTGTACCCCGAAGCCACCGCGCCTCCTTACAGTAGCGTAAAGCCACATCGTGCGCCAAATCAGGCTCATTATAGAGTCTATAGACGAAAGGGAGCGCTTTTTCCGGACGGCCCGAGGGTAGCACCCGTGAAAACAATGGCGCTCCCCTCATCCTACGCCTTCTCCCCAATACTATCATTCTCAAATTCAAGCTCAAGACAGCAAGCCCTCAAGCTCCCAAGAACCCGCGATGCTCGCCAGTCGTCTCGTCACCACGCTTCTCGTCGCTGCCGCCGCGTTCACGCCGGCGGCTCTGGCCGAAGACCCGCCGCTCTTGCGTTTCGTCTTTGATCCGGACTACTCGGGCGTCAGCGGCTACATCGCGTTCCACTTCTACGGCAAGGAACGCGGCGGCGGCGATGTCGACGCGAATCTCAACCTCAATCGCGTCGACATGCAGGCACTCAAGGCGCTCGACGGCAACTGCACGGAAGACAAGGTCTCCGAGTACACGTGACACATCCACACCAAGTGGACGCAGCCGCAGGGCCAGACCAGCGGGTCGACCAAGTTTGCGCAGTGTGGCAAGGCCGCCACGGGCAACCACTACGATCCCTACAAGATCTGTGGCCCGGCCTCCGAGTACGCCGACACACCGGCGTGCGCGAGCAAGATCAAGGACTACAAGTGTACACCGGACGAGTACACGGAGAACTTTGCTGCGTGCGAGTCCGGTGATCTCTCGGGTAAGTTTGGCAACATCAAGCCCGACGGTTCAGGCGAGTTTATCAACTCGTGGCCCGACGCGCGATTCCCGTTCCCGGAGGAGGCGACGTCCCAGTGGACGATCGTGCTCCACGCGGTGTGCGGCACGGCCACGCCGCGCGTGGCTTGCTCTCAGGGCTACTACAGCCAGGTCCCGCCGCGCATGAACACCAAGGACGACGATCCGTGTTCTCGGTCGGGAAGTTCCACGTTCGCGTCCACGGCGACAACTGAGCGGTCCGAGAGGCACCCTCGCCCGATTAATAGCTCGCTGCCTGTATTGCATGGCTGCACAGGAGCTCGACACAGTCGAAACAATGCGCACGCAAGCAACCGAGATTCGTGGTACATACCGGTACGAGTACCGGTACCGGTATCCTGGAGTGGATCTTTACTTTGTCTACTTGCACATAACCGGGCCAAACTTCAACCTGATTTACTTCGATTTTTTTTTCTGCTCATGTGATTCACTGGATATGATGAGCCTGGCGATCGTCGCCCCCTTCGCTCGCTCTGTGTTGCCGCAGACAGCTCGACGCGATCGCCAGAACGGGGAGCTGACCACTCCTGGGAGAGCCTCTATATATGGGATCTTGTTGCTCACTGTTCGACATCATTGGTCCCTTGTCAACCAACCGGTTTGAGGTGAGGGCAGCCGGCCAGACAATTACGGTACGCTGCGGAATGAATTCAACGAGGGCCGTGAATGTGGTCAGTCGCGGCTCTGGTTCTCACCATCTCAAAAATAATTCTGAACCCTCGATGATACAGACACTTTACAGTACGGCACGATCTTGCTCTAAGCCTCATCCGTTCATACGACGGTGTATGCATCGCAAGCTCTGAACTGACGATTCCACAAGATACATGCTCAGCTGCAGTCGTCCACACTTCGCGTGTCCTGTAGACCCCTTTTTGAGTCAAAAGGGGTCTACAGGACACTCGTAGTGTGGATTGCATTGTTCGAATGGACGAACTGTCTGGATGGCAATAGCATGAGAATCGAATGGCAAACAGCAAGAATGAACCACCTGATTCTTTCTATCGTTCCGTTGGATCTTCGTTTCGTCAGACGTATCACGACTCCGTTCGCAGACCGATGCTGGACCCAAATCAAACAGCAGCGCGTGCTTCGCCAAAGCAGCGAGCCTCCTCAGCACTGCTCACTTCCAAAACACCCCACCAGCCGCATTACTCAAATTCCCAGCCCGCGTTCTCCAGAATGGTGCGTTCCCTAGCCGTACTCGCCCTAGCGCTCGCGATGCCACTCGCCTCGGCCGACGCGCCGGCGCTGGGCTTTCGTTTCGACCCGATCTTCTCCGGCGTGGACGGTACCATCGAGTTCTGGTGGGACTCGCCCAAGTACAGCGGCGCCAAGGTCACGGCCAACCTCAAGTTTGACCGAATGAACATGAAGGAACTCAAGGCCTTCGACGGCAATTGCTCGGCGCCCGTGACCGAGTACACGTGGCACATCCACACGAAGTGGAACATGCCGCCGGGCAGGCTGAGCACGTCGGCGGGTCTGCTGGGCTGCGCCAAGTCTATCACAGGTAATCACTACGACCCGTACAAGATCTGCGGCCCGGCCTCCGAGTACGTGGACTTGCCAGCCTGCCAGACCAAGGTCAAGGACTACACATGCACACCCGACGAGTACAAGAAGAACTTTGCCGCGTGTGAGTCGGGCGATCTGTCGGGCAAGTTTGGCAACCTGAAGGTCGACAAGAAGGGCGCGGTCAAGGCCGAGTGGTACGACCAGCGGTTCCCGTTCCACTCGGAGGTCGCGCCCGAGTGGAACATTGTGATCCACGCCGTGTGTGGCAAGGCCACGCCCCGCGTGGCGTGCACCAGCTCGTACGTGCCGCCGCAGCACCACGTGAAGAGCGAGAAGGCCGTGGACGACAAAGAACTTGAGTCGGAGGACGACGCAACGGTGCTTACGGTCGGCGACGGGCTCCGCATCAAGATCTACGGAGCCCACGATGATGACAACAATTGAGGAACTCCCTGGAGACACTCCATGGAAGTTCCGGAGGAGCTGCAACTGGAGGGCGCCCATAATTCTCATCGTCAGAGTGTCCAGATACGGGTTCGTACGTGTAAACCAATGTTCATTGCATGGAATGTCTATTGATGGGCTGGGAAAATCCCGTCTTCAACTGCTTCTCCCGGTGCTAGTTTCTTAACCGCTTTCTGGCGGTCTGTCCCACCTACTGGATGTGTGGCTGGCGTGAGGGGTAGCCACCTCGTAGGGCCTCCATGTGGTTCTCAGGGCGTTCTAGTGAGTACTACAAGGCAACGAAACGTAATCCATCCGCCAGGCTCATCCTCTCAGATATGGTGGGTTCAAAGACCCATGAAGATAATGCCTTGCTCACTTAACGTCATTAAACACAGGTGAACTCGTGAGATCGCACTTAACGTAGTGGAATCAGATTTCCCCTTCAGTATAAAGGCTTCATTTCAGAGTCCAGTGCTGTCTGAATTTGTCACTAACCTACTAATACAAGGTGTTCATCTGAGACCAACTCCACCGTCATCACGATGCTTCCTCCAGCTGGGCGTGTCGGACAGCGTGGAGCTCCACCGTGGCCGACCGCTAAACGAAGAGCTGCTTTGAGGAGAGGGACTGGCATCGCTCAAGCTGCGCGAGCTCGTCGACGCCCCCGAAAGTACGCACTTCCCAATCCGCCTCCCCAAGCGCAAAGTTCCGTTCCCTGCTCTTCCAGCCATGCTCTTCCGCACGCTCGCGCTCAGCGCCGCCTCGCTCGCCGTCGCCACCGCGGCGTCCACGGACAACAAGGTCAGCATCGTCCACGTGTTTGACGGCGACTACTCGGGTGTGGACGGCACGATCATCGTGACCTACGACGACCTCAACTACAGCGGCGCCACGATCAAGGCCGATCTGCGCTTCGCGAGCGTCGACACGAAGGCGCTCAAGGCGCTCGACGGCAACTGCACGGGCGACCGCGTGAGCGAGTACAAGTGGCACCTCCACACGCAGTGGAAGCAGCCGGCCTCGCACATGAGCTCGTCGGCCAAGCTGGGTGAGTGCGCCAAGGCCATCACGGGCGACCACTACGATCCGTACAAGATCTGCGGCCCGGCCTCCGAGTTCGCCGGCTCGCCCGAGTGCGCGCCAAAGGTCAAGAACTACAACTGCACGCCCGAGTCGTACAAGGCCAACTTTGCGCTGTGCGAGGCCGGCGACCTCTCGGGTAAGTTCGGTTCGATCCGCCCGACGTCCGAGGGCGTGTTCAAGAACCAGTGGCGCGATGCGCGGTTCCCGTTCTGGAGCGAGGTCACGCCGTCGTGGAACATCGTGCTCCACGCCGTGTGCGGCTCCTCGACGCCGCGCGTCGCGTGCTCGCAGGGCCGCAAGAGTTACGGTGAAGCGCAGACACAGCGCCTGATCAAGTCCCAGCGCAAGAGCCTGTCGCACGACGCCGAGGATGAAGACAGCAAGGAGGTCCACGTCAAGATCGTTGTCCACGAGACCAAGAAGCACCACAACTAGAGCGTCGGACGCGCAGTGTTTGGAGAGGTGCGGTGGGCCATTGCATCGACGTCTATTTGATGGCCCAATCGTTATTATAACTCCGCTGATCTTGTGAACCGAAGAGAACGGCTTCGTGTTGTTCCCTGCTACGCGACGCGATGCAGCCTGCTACAGTAGGATGTGAGACGTTGGTCTCTTTCCGGGTCTCCTAATGATGTGCCTTCGATGTCATCCACACCCGAATCAGGCTAATGAACAATAATGACGCATTTTCTCCACCACAATTGAAGTGGCCAAACTTTGTGTTCTGGCGATCGAGCCACTCGGGTTTCCAAGTTGGACCGCGTGCGGCGCACGAGATTCATCGAATACGGTTTGATACGGCCTGAAAAGAGAGCACGCAGGCTGAGAACCTTCTTCTGACCTCACGTGCCTTGTGATACGCTAGATTTCCACATCTCTCTCCCACTGGCCGCAACTCCTTCGGGGCATACTTAGTATTTACCTTCTGTGGATCTCAGAGGAGGCACAAGGAGGGCAAACCTTGGTTGCTGTGCCTCAAAGCAGCGGTCAGGCTCAAGTGCTGGCCACTGCCACACACGACACTCGGCATTCTTCATTCCTCCAGCTCGCGTTCCAGTCACAAGAACCCAACCACCGAGTTCCCAGCATGAAGCTCTTGTACGCCACAACGGCCGCCGCCGTGGTGACGCTCACCTCGCCTGTGGCCGTGGCTACCACCGGCAAGAACGTTAGCCACGTGCTCTACGTGTTCGACCCGGACTACGCTGGCGGCGTGAGCGGCACGATCCGAACGTTCTGGGACGCCGGCATCTCGTTCAACGGAGTCACCATCAAGGCCCACCTCGACTTCAAGCGCGTGGATCTCGGCGCGTTGGCCAAGGCCGACGGCAACTGCACGGGACCCGTCAAGGAGTACATGTGGCACATCCACACCAAGTGGAACCAGCCGGCAAAGGTCGCGAACGGCTCGGCCTCGTACGCGCAGTGCGCCACGGCTATCACGGGCGACCACTACGACCCGAAAAAGGCCTGCGGCCCCGCCTCGGAGTACGCGGACACGCCCGAGTGCGCGCCCAAGGTCAAGGACTACAAGTGCACGCCCACGCGCTACAATGAGAGCGTGAGCAACTGTGAGTTTGGCGATCTCTCTGGCAAGCTCGGCAGCCTCAAGGTGAACAAGAAGGGCGTGGCCAAGGCCACGTGGACGGACTCGCTGTACCCGCGCTGGGGTGACCACCAGCCGACGTGGAACATCGTGCTCCACGCCGTGTGTGGCTCGGCGACGCCTCGTGTGGCGTGCGCGGTGGGCACGAAGATGGGGCCGGGCGATGAGCATTTCACAGCCAGGATGGCTAAGAAAGAGCGCAAGCGATGCGATGGCGATCACGCTGATGAGGTCGGTCGTGGAGCGGTGATTCGCAGCGTACCAAGCAAGGCCCTGCGCACGAACGACTATGACGATCACGACTACGATCACGACGATGACGACGACGACGATCATTACGATGATGATGATGATTACGATGACGACGCTGATGATGACAATGACGATGACGATGACGACGACGTCATGGGGTAGATCTGGTCAAGATCTTCACTGACGACCTCGAGTGATCGCGCACAGGGCTCTTTAAATCCATTGGGTTGTGATGCTTCGTGGTCTCTTGTACGACCATCTTGACGTGGACCTCTTCGCTGTCGTCGTCCCGGCGTCGTGCAAGAGGCGCTTGCGCCGGGCCTTCACCAGGCGCTGCTCTGCATCTCGCCGATTCTCTTAGAGCCCTGCAAGCACGCAACGCGCAGCGTCGAGGAGCCACACACAGCGCGGAGCACGAGGTTCCACGAAGGCGCCAGACCTCCACCTGCCCCATGCCTCGCTGCACAGGGGTCAAGCAGTTGTACACGTTTTGGGGGTAGACACGTCCCGAGCTGGCTCACGGCGAGGAAGCCTACAAGTGCAGGCGGGATGGCTTCCCGCCACTTCTCGCACTACTACCTCCGCTGGATTGTTGGTTCAAGTGCCCTGCCGATAGGACACGCAGGCCCTTCGTAAAACGCGGGACGCCGTAGTGCCTGCGTTCATCGTAACCAGCACCACTCCGGCCCTCGAGAGAAAAGAATCACACGTGTACACATGAAGTCTACGCTGTACGTTCCTGGCTCAGAACCAAACCAAACTAGAATGTCTGACGCTGACCATTTGGAAACGTGCTGTGGGTCGTACGTAGTGTCGCCCTCGGTAATAGCTGTAAGCAATCGACTCTTAATTGAACCTGTGATTCCAATCGAAGGCAGTGACTTCGTGTGGCTGCCTGCCACGAGGCCAAGCCTGACACCACGCAACGTTGGAGGAACGTTCCTAACCGAAGTAGCTCGCGTGTCTGCAGTTTTCAGTGCGGGAGTTGAAGTTGATGGGCCGGCTGGGAACCCACCATACACATGATCCCATCGGTTCCTCTCCACCAGGGTTCAAACCACGGCCGTTGAAACTGCAATTTCTGGCGATCCAGCCCGATTCAAACACGTTCGCGGCGGACGAGGTTCAGCGAAGTATGGCCAGGCTCTCCCTAACCGAAGAGCACTCCAGCTAAGACCTACGTTTGTACCCTCGCTGCGGTTACGATGATGCTACATAGGAAATGATTCCTAGGTTCAACACATTTTACATGTACACGCAGACAAGGTCCCAGGGGCAGGATGGCGTGTCACAGGCCTCGCTGCACTGCCTCTAAGGGGCGGTGGGACGTTTGTTTGCCTCCGGGCGCTCAAGACACTCGCCGAGATCGACCTTTCATTCGCCATTTCTCCAACTCGTCCCAACACCAAACACACAACCATCGTCACCAGCCCAGTATGAAGCTCTGGTTTGCGTCCACAGCCGCCGCCGCCGTGGCGCTCGTTTCTCCGACGCTCGCCTCCATTCCAAAGGACGCCAACTATGTGCTTTACGTGTTCGACCCGGACTACGCTGGCGGCGTGAGCGGCACGATCCAGACGTTCTGGGACGCCGGTATCTTATGCGATCGCGTAACCATCAAGGCCGACCTCGACTTCAAGCGCGTGGATCTCGGCGCGTTGGCCAAGGCCGACGGCAACTGCACGGGACCCGTCAAGGAGTACATGTGGCACATCCACACCAAGTGGAACCAGCCCGCGAACGCCGCGAGCGGCTCGGCCTCGTACGCGCAGTGCGCCAAGGCCATCACGGGCAACCACTACGACCCGAACAAGGCCTGCGGCCCCGCCTCGGAGTACGCGGACACGCCCGAGTGCGCGCCCAAGGTCAAGGACTACAAGTGCACGCCCGCGCGCTACCACGAGAGCGTGAGCAACTGCGAGTTTGGCGATCTCTCTGGCAAGCTCGGCAGCCTCAAGGTGAACAAGAAGGGCGTGGCCAAGGCCAAGTGGACGGACTCGCTGTACCCGCGCTGGGGTGACCACCAGCCGACGTGGAACATCGTGCTCCACGCCGTGTGTGGCTCGGCGACGCCTCGCGTGGCGTGCGCGGTGGGCACCAAGATAGGCCCAGACAATGAGCATGTCAAGGCGGTAAAGGCGACAGACGAGCACGAGCTGTCCGATAACGATCGCGTTGTTGAGATGAACGACGAGGACGACGCCAACGACGAGAAGGAGCCCAGCAAGGCCCTGCGCACGAGCAAAGGTGAGCACGACGACGGCAAGACCGACGACGACGACGACGACGATGATGATGATGATGATGATGACGACGACGATGATGACGATGACGACGGCAACACATTGGTGCTCAAGATCCATGGTGCTGGCGACGAGTAGGCGCCCCAACGGTTGCCTACATGTCAGTCACCTCCACGGCCGCCTAGCGTCCACATGAACTGTGGATCGTTTATTTGAATATGTTCACATGTTTGGGTTTGAGCCTCACAAACTATGAAGGCCGTTTCAACCACACATCCTGATTTTTATCGAACCTTTTTTGGTTCCTGAAAACTACGGAAATTTCGAACAGTTGAAGCACTGACACTGTTTGTTACCGGTATTCTTCCCAAAAGGGGGTGTCGTCACTTGCGACGCGCTCGAGTTGAACCCAGATCGCGCCAAATCAGGGCTCGCGTCACGCCTGACTCAGCGAACCCACGGACGTGCAGGGTGAGGATGACCGGCTTGGGTTCACAAATCCTGTAAAACCGTATTCCCGTTATTTCCAAGTAGTGTATATTTCCCCGATGGTTGGATTATCACGTCGTATTTGAACCTGTATATAGAAATATCCCGTAGAAGCCGCAAGAAGAGAGTGTGGAAGTCGACCCGGTGGCAGTTGTAGTACCGTATGCTTGTCATCCAGCGCCGGCCGTGGGCACATTTGACTGGCGAGACACCGTACAGTACTAGCAGAGAGCGGCCACGTACAGTACATGGTCTTGCATAAGATAAGTCTTGGCCGCGAAAGCCACGAGGAATTGAACCGGGGTCCAGTCTTGGTCCATTAGGGAAGGTCTTTGAGGGGAGGATTCGTTTGTGTTTTTCTACGGGGCCCAGGACGCTTCCACTAGATTCGCGATCTATGGTCGCGTTCCACGGAACGTACAGTGTGCCAGCGTGCTGCTTGCTGCCTCCGTCATTCAACTCTTAGGTGGAGCGGCCAGCGGGGGCCTGGGAGCTGCTGGTTTGCAACCCAAGAATGGCACTCCGTGGGTTGCAACCGAGCAAGACGGGCAGCCCAGCGCCACGGCGGCGCGCTTCCCACATGGCACGTGGCACATGGCCTGTTTGATTCCTGTTCCCCCTTCTTCCTCATTGCACGCGTGGGTTCAGTCTCACGCAAAGGATCTGAGTACTCTCCCCAGCGCCGACCGCGGCGAGCGCCAGGGCAGGTCTCATTCTCAAACGTGCCTCGCGCCGCTCAAGCCTTCTCCTCTCTCTCATATCCACCCCTCAAGGCTTCATCCCCCAGTCCGCAATCATGAAGCTCTTCCTCTTGTCGACTGTCGCCTCGGCCGTGGCCGCGCCGGCGCTGGTCGCCGCGAACGGCTCGCGCAGCGCTGTCTACGTGTTCGACCCGGAGCTCGCGGGCGGCATCGGCGGCACGATCAAGACGACGTGGGACGGCGCCGACGGCACACAGGTGACGGTCGAGGCCGATCTCGACTTTACCGGCGTCGACGCCGCCGAGCTCGCGGCGGCCGACGCCAGCTGCCAGGGCCAGCCCAAGCAGTACCTGTGGTCCATCCACACGCAGTGGGCCGAGTCGGAGGATGAGAAGAGCACGTCGGCCGGCTACGCGGACTGCGACGACGAGTTCACGGGCAAGGCCTACGACTCGAAGAAGTTCGGCACGCTCAAGCCCAACGAGGACGGCGCCGTCAAGATGAAGTGGACCGAGGCCAAGTTCGCGAGCTGGGAGGACCAGAAGCCGACGTGGAACATTGTGATCCAGGCGGTTTGCGACAAGTCCTCACCGCCGGTCGGGTGTGCGATTGGCATCAAGTCCGAGACGCAGCGCAAGCGCCTGCGCGTTGTTAAGCATCACGCCGCAAAGGACGCCGCTGACATGGACGGCAACACCGGCGCGGAGAACCACGGCGACAGCCAGTACGAGGCCCGACCGGACATCTTCTACTTCCCGACCAACGGCAAGGGCGACTTCGGCGACGAGGAGAACCCGCACTACGGCGACAACGACCGCCGCAGCCGCCACGTGAAGGGCGACTACGGTGACGAGGAGAACCCGCACTACGGCGACAACGACCGCCGCCGCCACGCCAAGTCCAAGGCCAAGCGCCACGCCGTCAAGGACGCTGCCGACATGGACGGCAACACCGGCGCGGAGAACCACGGCGACAGCCAGTACGAGGCCCGACCGGACATCTTCTACTTCCCGACCAACGGCAAGG
>JAADWV010000061.1:0-89499 GCA_023336295.1 Pythium folliculosum | reverse complement strand
GAACTGTGCAAAGATCGTCAACGACGCAATGAAGGTGATCGAGAACTCCGCCGTGCCAGGCACGCCATGAATTGGCGACCAATTGCTGTTGGTCGAGAGCAGCACCACCCGGTGGCAAATGAAGCCGACGACCCAGACTGTGCGCATCGACACCGCGCAGTGCCGAATGAAATCACTCCAGTTCCAGTGCATCTGGCCTAGCAATGAAGTGAAATACGCTTCGACGAGCGCGTATGCCGCCGGCGAGTCAACCAAATGCGCCAACAAGTAGCACGAGATCGGGAAACTGGAGCCGTAAATGATGACTTGGCTTGGGATGAGGAACACTGTGCGGACCGTGACAGCGATGCGCGACACGAGAGTCGCATCGTGGAAACGAGGCTCCCGCAAGCGCGCGACGCAGCATCCGATGACAAGCGACGCCACGCGAATCCACACATAAACTTGCCCGACGACCCGCAGAAGGCCTACACAGGTGTACCAGTCGAGCACGTTCATAACAAACGTCGCTGCCTCGTATCGATAGTCATCCACGGCCACGGTCACACACGCTGACGCGCTTTCGCACCTGCGGACACGCGAGAACACGACCACCTCAAAGTACTTCGTTCCTTGATAGCTCAGGCTGCCACGCTGGTAATCCTCCATCGCATCCAGAATTACGAAATCGATCGAGTGATTTGGATAGTGTCGCGCGAGCTCCGCCTGGCGCTGTGGGATGTGGTCCCAGATGCGGGGCACGCTGGCTCGGCAGGCTGCGTCCATGACATCAGCACCGCAGTTGAGTCGCTTGGAGTTCGTCCACGTTTGGTCGCACGAATACGGACGCCGCTGACCGTTGGTTACACCACATATCTGCCGAGAGGCGTTTCGATCATCGACGCTGGTGACATGCGGGTAGTGAGCTGCTAAGATCGTGCGCCGCACTGGTGTCTCGAAGAGCCACGGAAGCGCGTAATGGTGAACTCGGTCTCGAAACTCACTTTTCGTGCGCAGCGTCAGGACACCTCGTTCGGACTGGCGTCCTCGTCGATCCGTCACGGGCGCAGGATGAGAGGCGACACCTTCGACGAGTGAGTCGACCATGGCAAATACATCGGCCAGTGGTAGCCCCTTTGTTTCATCGCAACGTTCTTTGTACAGCACGCACCGAGGCCACGCCTGGAGATCCAGATGATCCGCCACTGCTCGCATCGTGATGGACGTCGAGTCGTACTTGTAAGGCCAAAACTTGCTTGGGGTGGCCTCAGTAGCGTTCTCAGTCGTAAGATGATATGTAACGTACGCGAACGGCCCAAAGAACACAAACGACTGAGGCTCTAACGATCGATACGCGAGTTTGTCGATCGCGATTCCTGTACGAAAGACGTCTGACAGCAGCAGCGCGTACGACACGAGCGCCATGAGGCAGTACTGCCACGAGAATGGCTGCTCGCGCTCGAGATTGCCGACCACGAGTGCATCGCGGTGCCGTTCATACGCCTCGCGAAGCTTGCTGGCGCTTTTGCGGAACAAGTCACGCCCGCTACGAGCTATTCCCTCACTCGAGCCGCCTTCATCTCGTACGAGATACTTGACGGCGGTCATCGCCCTCTCCACTCAAATCCTTTGGCCGACTGGCTGTGACAGCTTACGGCCACGTGTGTTCGTGTCTAGTGCGGTGCTGGCTGCCTCCGTTCTGATTGCAAACTGCGATGTAGTTTCAACCTGGCATCCGTGACCGAGTACATGTTCTGATCGAGTGATGATGCTTCCACGACGGGCCAACCATTGCGAAAATATCTCACGCTCGGTGAGTATTCTTGGGTTCTGAACGCAAACACGACCATGCGTCATTGGGCAGCATGTTCGCATCCAGCGCGTTGAAAAAAAGGTATCTTCACACTGGACTGCAAGCCCATCTGACCGGGGTCACCTCGTAAGCATCCTTCCGCAAGGATCCGCCTGTTCGTGCGAGGATATTGTATCCTCGATGAGTATTCTTGGATACTTTGAACTGCTCCAACCTGCTGCTGCACCATCAGCCGCATCGCAGCAAATCGTCCCACTCAAGGTCCTTCGTGTTCACCACCACGACGAGGATCAGATCGTCAATGATTGCGACGTCAGCACTCGACGCCCGGAGGTCGTAGGGGACCAAGACGCACTGCCGCGTCATCTTCGACTCGTACACACCGACGTTGCGTCCTCTGAAGAAGCGAAGTTGCGCCATCGTGATGGGGTCCGTCATTACTGCGAGGTTGATAAGGTAGGCAGCCGATTCGAACTGGCGAGTGCGCGCGCCGATGCTTTGCATCTCTTGTCGAATGCGAAGAGACGCGGTTTTGGAGGACTGTGTGTAATGCCGCACGAGTGTGGGCGAGTTCATGCTGAGAGGCCGATCAAGTGCTGGTGGATCGGGAGCACCGTGCTGCTTGTTGGTACGCACGCCAATGTGGGCCAAGGTTCCACCACGCCGTTGCACTCCCGTCCCAGGCCCCAAGGCGGATGCGCTCGCGTAGTTAAATTCGGGCCAGCTCACCACGAGTCGATGACGTGGCCAAAGTGAGCCAGCCGAATACGGTCCGAACGTCCGCGAGACCAGTGTCAACTGGATGATGGAAAAGCCTGGCATGAGGCGCTTTAAAGCCTTCAACACCAAGGAGACGCACAGCAGACCGATAAGCGCGCTTAGTATACACTGGTGGTCGATGGGTGAGCCGAAGAAGAGCTGAGTTATCAGAGAGCGAGGAGCTCCACGCGCGTCAGAGCGAAGCAGATACGTTCGATGGCTTGGTATCACTTCTTCAACTTGAAGCACTTCAGTGTTTCGCAGCATAACGGAGCGGTACTGCGCGAAAATTGTAATTGACGCGACGAAACTGATGAAGAGCTCTGGAACTCCAGGGATGCCGCTCGTTGGTGACCACACGCATTTGGTGTACAAACTCAAAACGATGTGGCACATTAGACTGAGCACCCATACCGTGCGCATCGACACGGCACAGTGGCTGATAAAATCGGACGCATTCCAGGCAACCTCTCCCAGCAGCGAGTTGTAGCGGATCGAGACTGTCTCGTAAATGGCTGGTGAGTCGAGTAAGTGGGCCACCGCGTACAGGAAAATCGGAAACATCGAGCCATAAATGATCACCTGACTTGGGACGAGAAAGACGGTGCGGGCGATGCTGTGCAAGTGGGCGAGAACCGGCGCTTGTCGGTACCCTTTTCCACTCCGGCGTTGTCGCAGATGACACACCAGCACAATCAATAGCACGCGCAGCCACGTGTACACCTGCCCCACCACACGTAGTGTTGCGACCACCGGAAACCAGCTATCCGCGTTCATGACGAATCCCGAGGCCTCATATCTGTAGTCATCCACTGCAACAGTCCGACAGACTCGGTCTTGGCACCACCGCGCACGAGATAAAAGCACTACCTCGTAGAACCTGCGCCCTTGGTAAGTCACGGCAGCGCGCGTGTAGTCCTCCATTCCCTCTAGTATCACGAAATCGATCACATGGCCCGGGTACATGGCTGCGAGAAGTTTTTGCCGCGTCGGAATGTAATCCCACACTCTTGGGTAGCCGTCGCATAGTGTTCGTGTCGTGGAGCACTTCCCGGGCAAGCTTCTCGTCCAATTTTCAAGGCACGAGAACGGGCTTGAAGTAAGCAATGAGCCGCACAGAGTTTCGGAGAAGTTTGCCTTTGCACTGTACTCGCGATAGATCGCTTGGTTGGTTCTCTTGATTGTCTGCTGGAAGAACCACGGCAGCGCAAAGTGATGAAGCCGATCTCGAAATATGTTTTCTGTGCGAACAGCGATGCGGCCAGTAGAGAACGAGCGAGATGTGCTGTTTCGAGTTTGAGACGCTCGCACGTCGGCGTGGCCTGACACAGCCTCAACCAGCGAGTCGATCATCTCAAATACGGATAGGGGCGAGAGGCCACTGGATTCGTCGCAGTGTCCTTTATAGAGCACACACTTTGGCCACGCCTGCAAACTGAAGTACTCCGCGAGCGCGCGCATACCAATTGATGTCGTGTCATACTTGTAGGGCCACACCCCAACGCCGCTTGCTTCGGTCGTGGCGTTCGATGTCGTCAGATGATTCACCAGGTACGCCGTCGGTCCGACAAAGACCTTCGAGTCCGGCTCGAGTGAAACAAGACTCCTCAATGGTTCCCGAATGCCCAGTCCTGTCCGGAGCACATCCGATAGCAGCAACGCGTACGACACGAGCGAGATGATACACCGCGTCCACGAGAAACATTGATCTCGATCCAGATCGGCAATAGTGTGAGGCTGGCGATTGTGAAACAGGAGTCGTTGCACGTCGCGGCCGCGACAGCGTGAGCGATCCTGCTGATTGACGTGCAGTACGTCGTCGTCATTCATGGCGTGCCGAATATCTCTCTCCGTAGGAAGAGGCTGCACTGCACACACACCCGGCATGCCCAACGCGAGCTGAACGCATCAATGGGTTCCTTGGGCGAGTGCTGCTGGTTCTGGAGAAGGACAGCGACGGATGCTTTCTGTCAACACTGCCGGCACACGATGAAGGTCAACGATGCCGAGTCTATTTGCGGGACAAAACTGCGTGATGGTGCGACTGTTGGAGACACTAACCGATTTTCGCGAGCGTAACCAGCGTGCTTTCTGCTACCGTATGACTTGAGAGCGTCCAACGTCGACATCGTGATCGACTGGGCTGAATGAACTTCAACTGGTAGCAGTGGCGAATACGCGAGATCTCGAGTGGGACGATCTGGGTATGGTACGAGAGTCCGTGAAATAAATGAGGCTTGAAGCGGGGACCATCTCGGCAGCACACGATTTAATGCCCAAAGGACCGCGCATCCAATCGCCAGCATGGTGGTTGCGGTTTGAATACACTTTCAGCGACAGTTGAGCCGAACATTAGGTTGTTGAGTGCAGTCGGTGATGCATTTTGTGAGGAAGATCGAAGACGATGCATGCGCGAGCTTGTGACGACCTTATGGATTCCAATGACCTTCGAGTTCCTCAGTATCCAGGACCGGTACTCAGCAAAGATGGTCAGCGATGCAACCATTGTGATGAAAAATTCTGAAACACCAGGTACACCATGCGCCGGAGACCTTGAGCTTTTCGTGAACGCTGCCTGAAGGACATGGCACTGGAAGCTGAGCACCCACACGGCTCGCATCGACACGGCACAGTGGCAAACTTCCACGTGAATGTACCGAACAGGGAGTTGAACTTGATGGAGACAAGCGCATACGTGGCCGGCGAGTCAATCAGATGAGCAAGGTAGTAGACCGAGATGGGGAACAACGACCCGTAAATCACAACCTGACTGGGGACGAGGAAGATGGTTCGAATGACGCACCAGCATTGCGCAACACGAGAGAATCCTCTGTATCGCCGACTAGAATTAGCCCTCGAACGGTGGCATATCCAGATTAAGAGGAGCACACGAAGCCATGTTTACGCCTGTCCGATCACCCTTAGAAGCCCAACGACGGTATACCAGTCACCGACGTTCATCCCGTATCCCGTGGTCTCGAATCGATAGTCGTCCACAGCGACTGTCGTACAACTGTGATCCGTGCATGCACGCACGCGAGAAAATACGACAACCTCGGCAAGCCGACGTCCTTGAAAAGTGAGCCCGCCACGCGTATAGTCGTCCACATCCATGATCACCGAGTCGATGGTGCTGTTGGGATACAGCTCCGCCAACCGCTGGATTCGTCTTGGGATCTCAAACCAGACGGTCTTTGCATTCCGGCATTCGCGCGGAGAAGAGGTACGGCGTATCTTCAAATGACGCGTCCAGGTCTCCGAGCAGGAGTAAGGAATACTTGACGTTGGAGAGCTGCAAACTGCAGTCATGAGCAATGGATCGTGATCCCACTTGTGGTGCGTCGCGTGAATCGTCTTCTTGATCGTTGGCTCGTAGAACCACGGCATGATATAATGATGTAATCGATCCCTAAAGACGCTGTTGATACGGAGCGTTATCGAGGAATCAGACTGTTTGTTGCTGCGAGTCGAGTCGCGGGGCCTATCCATCGCCTCGACTAGCGAATCAATCATAGAGAATATTACGGCGAGCGGTATCCCTCGCGTTTCATCACACTGCTCGCGGTACAGCAAACTTGGCGACCACGAAGGCAGGATGAAATATTGAGCAAACGCGCGCATGCCGATCGACGTTGTGACATACTTGTACGGCCGACGACGCCCGAATGCGTGCGATGCGGCGTTCACAAGCGTGAGATGGTTCGCAGAATACCCGACGGGCCCAACGAAAACGATTGAGCCTGGTTCAAGGCGAGGCAGATCTCTCGATACTTCACGGATTCCAGGTCCTGTGCGCAGAACATCGGAGAGCAGGAGTCCGTACGATATAATCGATACTAAACATCGAAGCCACGAAAACGGTTGGTCCTGATCCAAGTTGCTCATCGACCGCGACTTCCGACGAGCATCTAATGCGACAAACACTTTGTGCACTTGCGCGGACCCTTCATGGCGAGATCGGTCGTTCAAAGTGATTCGAGCTGGCCTCACAAGTACCACACGACCCTGTTGATCCGACGCCATTCCTGCTGTGACTTGGACTGGGGTTGTTCTCGTGGCATCTGCCGAGAGGAAAGAAGTGTGGACCAAAGATAAGTTGTCCCTCGACTTGCCAACAATTCTTGAACCAGGTCCTGCTGTTGCGGCCGCTCAGTCAAAATGAAAGGAGAGGAGCTGGCGACGTGTGCTTTCGCTTCCATACGGAGTTGCGATAGTCGGTCTTGACTGTGGGAACTGCTGGAAGAGGGTTCCGCAAGCCAAACGAAATCAAACAAACGATAGCATGACCGATGACCATGGCAATGCGAGGCACATGTGGTCATCACAACTTCTAGGCGATACTTAATGACGTATGGAGTTCTCGCCACAACTGCAGCCCAACTTCCATGACCGTCGAAGCGCCAAGAAACACTGTCTGCTCTCTTGGACGATCCAACTTGGACCACAAAACTGACGGGGTGCCTCAGGTGAGCGAGTCATCAGTTTCACGCTTGGCGACTGGATCTGAGAGCACATTGTGTGGTGATATCAGCGCCTTAAAAATAGGCGGCACGGTTCTTCCCAGAACGACGAGACCTTGGCATGCGTGGGCCGACCACACATGCAGTACTTGAACCACTGGAGCACCAACACGAATGAAAGTTCACGATGGTTCAGCAGCGCGAGGTGCAGCATATGTACAAAGAGATGATCTTGACCGCGACCAAAAGTTCTCGTGGGTGAGATGCTTCATCTCGATCGTCTCATACGGCTTGCTCTCCTCAGATGTAGTCCGCTCCGGCGTGGGTATTCAGACTCTGAGCGAGTACTTCGCAGTTCAACCAGATGTCTTCATTGCGCTGGGACCGTACGCCTACCCAATCGTACATCTCACAACAACCAATGCCAGCAGCGATTCTTTCGAAGCGTTTTGGCCGTACAAGTACGACACGACTTCTTTGGCGATGCGCTCGGTTGCAGAACATTTGAAGTTGTCGAAGTGGCCGTCTTGTGTCTTGTACAAACATCGATGCGACGAGACAAGAGGCCTCGAACACGCTTCCATCTTTCATATGATCGATTCAATGGTTGCTGGGGTTGCGGAACACGTTGATCGTCGAAACCAACGGAACCCGAATTCATCAAGACAGGTGACTTTGCGCATCGAACACCTCTTCAGAGACCGACTTCACCACTACGCGTTGCCGTGGATCTTCGGGGAAACTCTCAAGCGCACAACGCAGGCTGTCCACTTCGAATATGACTCGAACTCAACTCTTTCCACGGTATGCGGGCGCGCTCGTCCACAACCATATTCGTGCGGTGAGCTATGGGTGAAGTACGTCAATGGCTTCTGCGGTCGCCCAACATTGCCTCCTTGTGATGGGACGCTCTGGACTGACCTCATTAGACGACTAGACGACCTGTCGCAAGCGTACCCGAATCATACAATAGACTTCGTCGTGCTCGACAGCCTTGACGATGGCACTGGTGGTGCACTCACATTTCAGGGCCACAAAGACTTGGACATCGTCACTCTTACTCGCATACGACGGTGCGCCAACGTTCGTCTGACAGCCAGCGCTTCATCCAATCAGGCTTGCACAACCGTCGCCGTTGACGACTATCGATACGAATCTGGGTATTTCACGATGGACGCTCCCAGCTGGTTTCCTCTCGTTGCAACACTGCGAGTCTTCGGTCAATCATACATGTGGCTCCGACTTGCGCTTCTCTTCGTGGGCTGCTTCTTTGCGTCTACCTCCACAACTTCACCTTCGAGGTTTAGCTGCAGCAAAACGCAATTGTTTCGGACGTTCCGGACCCTCTTTCTGATTCCGAACCAAGTCGTGATCTACGGGTCGCCATCTCCCATCGTTGCGTACGCAGTCGCCCATCTAATCGACTCGCCTGCTGTCTATGAGTTGGTAGAGAATCACTTTGACTCCTGGCTCGGCAACTTGAGCATCAACCTGAGTGACTTCGTGAGCCTGTGCTCCGTGTCGATGCGCGCGGTGTGGACGCTTGGACTTGCTTGCCATGTGCTGCTGCTCCTTCTGACTGACCGCGCATCATCCAACCTACATGGCGTGCCTGGAATCCCAGAATTCTCGATCAGCTTGATTGCGTGCGCCAGTATTGTCGCGCAATATCGAGCGGTTGCTTTTCGGAGCACCGAGATTCTTGACATCCACGAGGTGATCCCAAGTCAACGTCACCGTCAGGGGATCGGCAAGACGCTGCGTATGACGCGCAGCACGTTGTCCCATCTTCTCGCAGGCAATCCCTTCGACGCCAAGAGCGTCACGAGCGTTCTTCTGATCCTCTTCGTGCTGGTCGCGCTCGTCTGGGTCTTGAATCGCCTCTTTCCTCGCCGCGTGCCGTTCGTCTTCGCGCTCGTCTCACGCACGGTCGTGCCTTACACCGCCGGTGCGCTATGGCTTCGCAATCGGATGATGGTCAGCTGGGTGGGCCACGTCGTCGTCGAATCCAAGCGCACGCTCGGGGCGGCGGCCGCCGTCGCACCAAAGAAAGGCCCCACGTTCGATCGCTCCAGCCGCTTCGCCTCCTTCTACCCGGCGCTGGCACGTCCGAGCGTCCATCAGCGCGACCTGCACAGCATCCACTCGCGCAGCAGCGAGGTCGACGCCATGGTCTTCCTCATCAACCTCGCGGCCATGACCGACCCCATCACGTTCGCGAACCTGCGCCTTCTGGGCGGACAACGGATCGCGGTGTTTGCGACCAAAAGCACGGGCCGCCGCGTGCTGCTGCCGTACGCGATGGTCGGTTCCGACGCGGACGTCCCCATCGACTGGAGCGAGCTGGAGCTGCTCGAGGTCGTCAACTCGAAGCAGCTCGCGTGGCACCAACTTCTCACGTGCGGATGAGCGACAAACGATGCTCTCCTGGAAGAACGAGGAGCGCTAGGCAGCTCTAGCCGGCACGGTTACGTAGCCAAGATACACGCGCTTCCATTGAAGCAATCGCCGGTATCCGCAGGCGTCTGCTTCACCTCCCAATAGCCGTTCACAGCGCACTCGTTTCCCCAAGGTTTGTTCTCTCCATGTTTTGGTGTTCTTCGCGCCCAGGAAGATACCCAAAGGCGCGAGAATATTTTCTGCCAATGAGTCGTCGCGTATTTGAACGTACCAGGTTTGAGTACCACTAATTGAAACCTGCTTTAGTGACTGAGAGCTATGACATGGCACCCCTTGCAAGCCGACGTGCTGCTGTGCTCACCCGGACAGCAGCAGCTCACACCAGAGCAGCTGCTTCGAGTTGCGCATCGTCACGAGCTCGAGCTCGGCAAAGGCGAGTGGGATGTCGGCCTCCCATAGGCCCGCGGCGCGC
Source organism: Pythium folliculosum (assembly GCA_023336295.1). Taxonomy (NCBI): domain Eukaryota; phylum Oomycota; class Peronosporomycetes; order Pythiales; family Pythiaceae; genus Pythium; species Pythium folliculosum. The sequence continues at coordinate 79,616 of JAADWV010000061.1, read as the reverse complement.
GGCAGCAGAACCCACTTGTCCGCCAACCGGGAGGCGTACAGGCCCACGAGACGGCCACGCAGCGCCCGCAGGCGACAGAACGTCACGGGGTCCGTCATCACCGCGAGGTTCACGAGGAAGACCATGGCCGTGACTTCTCGACTGCGCTCGACCACGCTGTGCATGTCTCGCTGGAGCTGCATGGACACCTCCGTGTCCGTGATCGCGAGCTCGACTGTCGACGTGCTGTTAGTCTTCCATGCGAAGTGCTGGACTCGGCTGAACCTCCGGAACGGAAGCGCGCGGATGAGAGACGCGGTCTTGGACCCAGCGAACCGCTTCTCAGTTGGCGACGGGATCCGAATCAGGAATGCGCCATTCCAACACACGACCAGTCCATTGGTCATCCAGAGCAAGCCGGCGGAGTACGGCACGAGCGACCGAGAGTACAGCGTCATTCGATGGCTCACGAGCTGAGGAAGGAGTCTGGCAGCCAGCGAAGAGAGCACCAGGAGCGCGAGGAACACCAGTAACGAAGCAAGCAGACACTGTATGTCGATCGTTGAACCAAAGAACAGCCTGTTGACCACCCCCCGGGCCGTCGCGTAGCTCATTGTCTGCCATCGGTGGCGATGTACGCTCCGCACGACTTCATATACGTGGCGTACGTGCGTGCTTCGCCACACTGTCGAACGCACTTGCGCAACAATTGTGAGGCTCGCGACAAAGCTGACGGAGAATTCGGGAATGCCGGGCACGCCGTGCATCGGCGACCACGAGCGCCTCGAGTACGCAGCCACGACGATGTGGCATACAAGCGCGAGTGACCAAAGGCTGCGCATCGAGACCGCACTGAGTGTCACGAACGTCTCGAGGTCAAAGTGAAAATATCCGAAAGTCGAGTTGAAGCGGAGCGCCACGAGCTCATAGACGGCGCAAGAGTCGATCAGGTGAGCACATACGTAGCAGAGAATGGGGAAAACCGAGCCGTAGATCACAACTTGGCTGGGAATGATAAACACCGTACGAAGCGTGGCAACCACGAGGCCCCAACGAGACGATTTGTTATCGTCACTGGCTCGGAGAGCACAAAACGTTCCGACACCGAGCGAGATGAGTCGGAGCCATGCGTAGCACTGCCCGACACAGCGAATGAGCGCGATGATGCCGAACCAGTCGGCTGCGTTGATGGTCATCTTCGCTGCTTCGTATCGATAGTCTTCTACTGCGACGGTTGTACACGCGTTGGGCGACGCCCGGCAGTCCAACACACGCGCCAGCGTGACCACATCGAACAGCTTACGCCCCTGGAAGGTCAAACCTGGGCGAGTATGGTCGTCGGCCCCCTCAATGAGCGCGAACTCGACTGTCTGGTTGGCGTATGATGCGAGCAAGCGCGCCATTCGACTTTCAATGTGCGTCCATACGGTCCCCGTTACTTCTGCGCAGTACGGGTTGACGGACGGGTCACAAAAACGGCGGTACCGTGTCCAAGGGTCTTCGCACGCGTATGGCCGTAGTCCGGATGATCGGCCGCATATTGAGAGAGGCGCTGCCTTGCTGTCCAGACGATAATGAATAGCTTGTGTTGTTCGCTTGACTGTTCGCTGAAAGAACCACGGGAGCGCGAAATGGTGTATTCGGTCCACCCAGTCGTACTCGGTGCGTACGGTGATGTGCCCCTGCTTGCTCGTGCCACGCAAGTTGGTCGAGACGGCGCCTATGAGCGAGTCAATCATGCCGAAAACCGTCCGCGCGGAGAGAAAACTTGCGCACTGCCCGTGGTAAAAGATACACGGAGGCCATTCCGGCATGCCAAGCTGTTGAGCGACGGACCGCATACTGACCGAGGTCGTGTCAAACTTGTACGCCCATGTGCTTGCTGGTGTGGCGGCGTCGGGGATTGACGCGTTCGCGAGCGGGAGATGAAGTATTCGATACGCGTACGGACCAAAGTGGAGAATGGTGTCCGGATGGGGCTGCGGGAACTGCGCCAACGTCGAGCGCTGGATGCCGAAGCCTGAGCGCACCACGTCCGACAGAAGCAGCGCGTACGAGAACAACGAAACGAGGCACCGCGTCCACGTGAACGGCTGCGCCGCCTCCACATCTGCTCCGGTGACGCGTTCGTGGCGCAGCAGCAGCGGTGTATTCCGACCGACGGCCCTGGATGTCTGTCGAACGCGTCGAAGCGCGGGCTGCATGAGCGACTCGCCGGCGGCGTCGAACGTGGCGATGCGCACGTCGCGGAGCGAGGGGCCTTTTGTAGTCGAGGCCCGTGGGTGTGTACCTTCGCTCATGCTCTCCTGTTGTGTCACAGCCCACTTGTTCGTCCCGGGCGAGCCGCTCTTCTCCGAAAGACGATAAAAATACGCCTTGAAACCGAATCGTCGCTGGTCTGCCGTTTGACAAGGTGCGTGCTTCCCCGCCGCAGTGCTGTCTCGGCGCCTTAACTCTTCGCTTTTTGCGGCGCTGGAGGGGCGGGTGCGTCCCAGATTACACGCAGACAGAGCTAAGTTTACACGCGCCGCGCCAAGTCAACAGTGCCATGCCACGCCTCCCTTCCGGTCTAGAAGGACCCGCCCGCGATGGCACTCGTTACGGAATGAGGGAAACAAAAGGAGGCGCTGCGATGGGCAGACGCGGCGGCCTCCTCCGCGCCGCTGTTTAGTCGCCCGAAGGAACGTCGACACGCGGCGCGAACGCGGCGACACGGCTCCCTCGCTCGCCTCTTTCCAGTGCCCCAAGAGGAGGTTCGTTCTGCAATACCTCGCGAGAGTGACACTTGCAGCGTCGAGTGACCACATTTCCCTTTTGGCTGCGCAACCGAACCAAGATGGCGCTGTCTGACACCCACCATCGAGACGCCGCGGCGGCGGCGGCCATATAAATAGCCGCCTTTCGTTCTCTCGCCTCTTCCTCCTTCTCTCAACGTCCGTGCTCCCATCCCACCCACATCCGCGCTTCTCCACCGTGCGCCGCGCACCGTGGACACCTCCAGCCGACCTTATGGACGACGTTTCGCCTTCGGCCGGCGCGCCGCCCGGACGGCCCCAGCGGCGCGCGACGCTCCACCGGCTGCTCGACCGCACCAAGCGCATGCGCCACTCGGACCTCGAGCGCGCGCAGCCGTTTTCGTGGGTCCACTGCGTCATCTCGGTCGTGTCGTACGTGCTCATGCTCTCGGACGTGCTCCGCACGGGGCTCGGCGTGCGCGGGCTCGCGGACCAGTACAGCTTCCACGAGCCGGACCAGCTCGTGTTCTTCGGGCCGTACGCGTACCCGGTCATGACAGAGCTCGTTGCGAACCAGACGAGCACGAGTGAGACGGTCCGGTACTGGCCGTACAAGTACGACACGACGTCCGCGGTGATGCGCGCGCTCGCGCACCGCTTCGAGATCAAGACCTGGCCCGCGTGCGTGCTCTACGAAGAAGAGTGCGACGAGAGTGGCGGCCTCGCCAGGCGCTCGGTGTTCGAGATGCTCGATGCGGTCGTCGAGGCCGTCAAGACGTACCCCGGCATTCGGCCGTCCACGTTCGTTCGAGGGGGCCACATCTCGCTGCGCATGGACTACGCCTACTTTGATCGCGTCCACCACTACGCGTTTCCGTGGTTCTTCTTCCGGCCCATCCGACGTACGGCCCAAGCAATCCATTATGACTTGCGAGACCTTGAAGCGCGCGCGATCTGTAGCCCCACGATGCCGCGTCCCTACGTCTGCGGGGAGGCGTGGGCCAACTTTGCACGTTCTTGCGCGCGAGAGAAGAATGAGCTCTGCGACGACTCGCTCACTATATGGGCCCACATAACTGCTCGCATGCGGAGACTACGGGAGAAGTACCCCAACTCGTCGATCGACATGGTGCTGGTTGAGGGAATGGATAACTTCTTGCGTCAAGGTCTCACGTTTCAAGGCGTCAAGTTTTACGACGTCGTTACGATCGCCCGAATCCAACAATGTGACATTGAAGACCCCGCACAGTGTGAGACGATTGCTGTCGACGACTACCGGTACGAAGCGGCGACACTCGTCGTCAATGCCCCGAATTGGTATGGAGTCAGTGCCACGATCCGCGGCTTCGGCCAACTCTACGCGTGGGCAAGACTCATCTTCCTCCTCGTGGGGTGTTATGTAGCTCGTTCGAGTGAGACGCAGATGATCAACAGTGGGTTCATCGGGCGACTTCGTACGACGGTGCGCACGGTATTCCTCGTTCCGAGTCAAGTGATGATTTACGGTTCGATCGTCCCGATCATGTGCTACGTCTCGGCCCACCTCATTGACTCCGCGGCGGTATATGAACTGATGGGTCAACAGTTCATATCACTCATGGGCGTGATCTCCCTTGATTTTAACGAGCTGCTTCGGGTGTGTGCCGTCTCGATGCGCAGTGTATGGGTGTTGGCACTCGCTTGTCACGCACTCCATTGGATTTCAACTCAGTGCGCGTGGTCGCCACTTCACGGTGTTCTCGGTGTTCCTGAGTTTGTGGTGAGCTTCGTGGCCAGTCTCACTGTGCTCGCACAGCTACGTTTTATTTCGTTTCGAAATAGTCGCGTTTGGAAAGTGGAAGAGGTCGTTCCGAGTTTCACTCGCCATCACTGGTACAGTGCTCGCTTCGACTCAAGCCACGGCTTTATCTACAGGCTCTTTTTCGGAACGGAAATTGATTACAAGTGCCTCGCTGCTTCCCTTCTTCTCCACTTCACTCTTGTCGTGGTCATCCAATGTGGCAATCGACTCGTGCCGACGATATTCAAGTATCAGCTATTGTTGGTGTCACGAACGCAAGTTCCCTACGGTGCAGGCATGCTTTGGCGAAGTAGCTCTCTTGTTGTGAGCTGGCATGGAACGTTCCTGCGGAAACCGCTCGAGTCGGGCTCACGGAGAAGAATCAAGCCAATCGGAACCAAAGATGACCTACCCGCGCGATCGTGGCTTCAAACCATCGGTCTTTCGCGTGTCGGAAATGCTGAGAAGCTCTTGCATCACATCACTGTACGCGCGAAGCCGGAGACGATCGACCATGACTTTCCCGGGGTGTTGGAACAGGACATGCACTCAATTGAGAAACGCACCCGGGAGATAGAGTCGTCGATCTACCTCATGAATCTCGGCGTGATGACCGACCCGCTCACTTACCTGCATCTGCGTTTTTTCGGCGGTCGCCTGATCGGCGTGTACGAGTCGAAGACCACAAAGCGCTGTGTGATGTTGCCGCACAAACTGTCGAGTTCCATGTGCGACGTCTCGATTGATTGGAATGAACTCGAGCTACAGTTCGTGATGAACACGAAGGATCTCGACTGGTGGGATCTGCTTCAGTGCGGTTGAGTTGATTCGTCTGCTAGCGAATCGTTCTTTTTCCGTCTGCATGGGTGCTGTGAGTCGCCTTTAGTTGGAGTGTATGTGGTCGTCAACTCATTGCTGGGTTCTCGTGAACGACAGTAACGACCTCCAAGACCCCCAGTCGTGTCTAAAATGAACGCCCACATGCGCGTAGGCTTCCTACGGTTCTGTTTCAATAGAACCGTGACCACGCAGGGATCGACCGACCGAAGCCTCAACCAGAATGTGGCCGCCAAAAAGACTTGGCAGGGAGCGCAGATGCGTCTTCTGACCGCTCGATATCGCACACGCCTCGATGATACAGAGCAGCCATTTGTGGCATATGCAGCGAACTACCATGAACGCGCAAATGTGTCGCCAAGTCGTCGATGTTCCACATGATCGATTCGCTACTCGATGGTGTTGAACGCCGCTTGAGAAGATCTCCCAAAAAAATCCAACTTTCTTGCGCTGTTGTTGCGAGTACAGTGCGCGTGGTATGATCGTCTCCACGACTACGTGATTCGGTGGTTCTCCCCTCGTCCCAGTATTTGCCAAGCGATACCTTACGATTCAAAAGGACCGCTACGCAAAAGGAAACAGTGTGCGGCGGCGAGGTCCAACGGCCCCTTGAGCGCGACGAGTCCCGAACCAACTTCTAGTGCCATTGTGGCACACTCACGAACCCGTATTGCCAGGGTATTGGTGACGTACGGTCGTACGTCATCTACAACCAAGTATTACAATTAACGAGCGCGGTGTCCCAACTACTCGGTGGATTTTGTTACCGGTATCCTAGAAGGCTCAGACGACATATCCCGTATCAGCCTCACGCACCAGGGGTCGAAGCTGGCTGACATTACGACGTTTGCAAATGTTCACCAGGGTAAGCCCGGCCATGGTCGCCCAGCGCGTGAGTGTACTACGGTTGTGGTGACTTCCGACACAAGATACTGTAGCCTCGTTGGTGATCACTGCTCCGACTGGTTCATTATCGCCGCTATCTTACGTGGTTTCGGCCAGACGTACGCGTGGTTGCGGTTCCTGTGTCTACTTGGAGGCATCTATACTTGAGGGTGGAAAGTTCAGCATCCGTGCCGATGACAAATCGGATTTTGACTGCGAATTGGCACGATGCTCCTCTTGGCCGGCCAGGTCGTTGTGTACGGCTCAAGCTGTCGACTCCGGGACGGTATACGCGCCGATAGGCGAGAATTTCTACTCCCTGATGGGGTTCGTGAGCCTTGATCTTCTCGAGGTCGTTCGTCTACGTGCCGTCTCAATGAGAAGCCTGTGGGTGCTGGCGTTTGCCTGCCACCTAGCGCATGGATCACGAACCCACAAGGCGTCGTCGGGGCCTAGAGTTCGTGCGCACCATGTGGCTGCGCAAACCGTTGCGGCACAAGTGCGCCTGATCAATCTACGGGACGGGACGGTCGTTTTTGCCAGTATTTGAGATGACCCCGAGCGCGGCTCGCCGTCTCTGGACAAGCGAGCATTCGATTCATCGCACGGTGTTCTCTACCGATTCTTCGCTGGGATGGCGATGGAGTGGAAGTCACTCGTGCTGTCGTCGCTCGTGCTACTCGGTATTGTCTGCATATCGCCTCTCGCTGTTTGGGCATGCACCGATCTTCACACGCGAGCTCGTGATTCGTCCGCGACCAGTTGTTCCCTTCAGCGCTGACACGTTGTGGCAGCTGAGCGTGTGCTCGTGGTCAGCTGGTCCGGCGCTTTGACGTCCTCGTATCGACTCGATCCAACAGCGCTCATCGCACATCGCACCGCAATTCAAGTCATCTCCGCGGGCACACCAGTGCCGGGGCTTTAAGAGATTCTGCCATCATGCATCACGTAGAAATCCCCATTCGGTTTTCCGTTGGGACGCGGAAGCCACTGGGGATGTGTCCATCGACTGGCGGCAGCCAAAGCGATATTAGGAGGTGGTGGATCGAGCTCCTACCGGTGACAACGTCGGACGGGACAGCGTCGGAGGAGAGTCGACCGTTTCTAGGACGATCGATCTGTCTCAATTGATCAAAATTTCGATCGGTGCCAGCAAAAAAAGGTTTTGAGAAAGGAGAACAGCCACGTGCAGTGGGGCCGTGGACGCTCACATGCTGCTGAGCGCCACGTCACAGGGTATGTCGCTGTAGTGGGTTATGTACAAGCGTCACCGATCTCTGTCTCCCTCGCGGCAAAGCAAGTGTGCACTGCACACTGTGCAGCCCGAGTGATGGTCCGGTGAAGTTCTTCCCGGTTGGTTGATGAGCTTGATGAGAGCTTCACCGAGGTGTGTTCCACAAAAAGTGTGAAGAACTGAGATGAGATCGGAGTTGCATCTCACGGGTTCAACGTTCCGAGATGCGGAACTTGCGTCAGCCATCGGCGTTGATGAGCATCAAATGCTGGTACTGTACAATACATAGAGCACTGTACAGTACACTGCTATTTGGCACAACGTTCGACACAGCCAAGGTCGCAGGTGGCACCTGCAGTACAGGCTGCACAGTACAGTCCCTTCCTCATGCACCTTGGATCCGCCATGTCTCGTGGGGACAGTTCCAACTAATTGGAGCGCTATGCCGCGCCTCGCTCTGTGTTGGATGGAGAGACCGGGTTCTCCGTCGCATATCCTATGGATGCAATCGCTCTCGTGATGCAAGCGTCGGTCGCCTCGAGACATCCGAGATGTCGCGACAAGCGTCTGCGAAGCCATCACCAGAAAACACAGGTCTCGACAATCGCCGCTCGCTCCGCACCACTCTCGAAACCGGAACAAAGCGGGAGAACAGCTGCGCCATGTGGAGCCTTGCGGCTGTACTGTACCAGAACATTCTGCCGCCGCAAAGACCGCTGCTTCCTCCCTCCATGGGTTCCAGCTCGCCACCTCCGCCTGGAACAAGTGAAGCCAAGACGAGATGGGCGGCGTCTAAAACTCTCGCGAAGCCACTGGCGAGTCGAGACTCGACGAGACTCTCGAGCCACCAGACTCTGGTCCAGAGAACCCGAACCCGAACGCAAAACCCGCCTTCCCGCGACAGCGGGTTTTGTCGACTCGACCCAGAACATGTTCCCGTCGTGGAATTGATTGGCCGTTTCGAGCCGTGGATTCCAGACTGACCAATCAGGGACCGTGGGAGCTGTCGAAGCATCCTTTAGCAGGAGAAAAGGCGTCTCGGCTTCTTTGCACACATGTGAGCCTGTCTACGTTCACAACATGGACCAGAAACGGGGCGGCTCGCCGACATGTTTTGGCTCCGCATCGATTCTGCAGTTCGCGATGCGCAAATCACAGAATCGTGCAGCGTGCCTTGTGTTCAAATGGTGTTTTTGTTCCACTTCAGAACCCGTTTACTGTACACAGGTGTTTTAGACTGAACGTCCCACGTGATGACCGTTCTCACCGGCACTGGCCTGCAGGTTCCGAAGTGCATGATGCCTGGATCAGTGTTCCGCACCATTTTTTCCTCCCATTCACACCCACACATACATCAAACATACATATCGGATACCAGAACCAACCGGAGGATGCGTAGAAGTTCAAACGCGAGGGGAGACGTGCTGTCTACTGTAGTGCAGAGTTGGGACCAACCCACAACTGAACACGCGGGCCCTTCGTCGCATCGTCCGCCCCCACCTTGGGTGGCCGGGAACTGTTCTCCAGCGCGCGGTCCAGCCTGGAGAACAGTCCTCGGCCCCTGCGTTGGATTTCCCCTGCGCGTCTGCAGTCACTTCTCGCCACTTCCTCCGTTTTTGCGCTCCTCCTGCGGCACCTGCCAGCCTGGCCGCATCCTGACTTGACGAGGTTTTATCTGGATACCCTGAGGTTTTATGCCCGATTCCATCTGTTCCCGCTCTCTCCTGCCGGTGTGGATTGTTCCGCTCCCTGCCGCCGGCGCACTCTCCGTTTTGTATGCACGAGACCCACCCATTGCTGGCGCGCGGATCCTCCGCTGTCTCCTCCGACACAGAGGAGCGACACGCCAAGTCGGTTCTCCGCTCTGCTGGGAGCGGTCATTTCGCAAACGCGCCCCAAGCCGCCGCATCGATCCGCCCAATCTCCTCTTGCTCCGCCGTCATGTCCGCCTCCCCGCTCACGTACACCCAGCAGCTCACGCCCGGCCAGACCGCCACGACCGTGGTCCACGAGCTGGGCTGCTTCGACCGCTGGTTCCAGATCGGCAAGGTCGCGTCGTACTTTGTGGGCTCGGTGCTCTTCCTCATCGGCTCGATCCTCTTCTTCCCCAAGTACGCCACGCTCTGGGACGGCCAGGCCGCCGTCGTGGGCTCCTGGACCTTCTTCTTCGGCTGCATCGCGTTCCTGCTCGGCACGCACGGCGACTTCATCGACGTCATCCGCGCCAACACCAGCGGCACGCAGTTCGTGCGCGTCGTCAAGGCCTACAACGCCGCGCTCTACTGCGCCGCCGCCGGCATCTTCATGCTCGGCGCCGTCTTCTTCCTGCCCGACTACTACGTCATCTCGGCCAGCCTCGGCTGCTGGTCGTTCATCCTCGGCTGTGTGCTCTTCTGCCTCGCGTCGTTCGTGGACCTCGTCTTCATCTCGATCACGCACGCCGACCGCAAGACCAAGGGCGTGAAGCTCGGCAACCTCGCGAGCTGGGGCGCCGTCGTCGCGGCCGCGTGCTTCACGGGCGCCGTCTTCTTCATCCTCGGCAGCTGGTACTACCTCCCGCGGTACATTGCCCAGGAGGACACGGTGCTCGCGACCCACTACATGAACCTCGGCATCACGTTCTACACCATCGGCAGTGTGTTCTTCATCATCAACGCCGTGGCGCAGATCCCCGACCTGCTCGCCAAGTTCAAGGCGGGCTCCAAGGCGCCGGCCCCCAAGGACAAGGAGGCCGCCGACTTTGCGTAAACGAGGACGCGTTCCCCGTTTTTCCCCCGGTCGGGCATCCACCGCCCCAATTTGCGTGTACCAATATAGTGAACCCGTTAGACGCCACGCCCGTAGCTGCCGTAGCCCCCACGACCACGAGTCGAGAGACCGCATGTCATCAACGTATCGAGAAGGGAGGGAGCTGTCCCCACAAGATCCAGCGAAGGAGAAGAGCGAGAGAATAAGAACCCCACGCTCGCGAGGCGCCTGCCGGTAAGGTTTCGTTGAACCCACGGGACCACCTGCCTCCGCGACCGCCGTTCCCACCCGCTCGCTCGCTCTCCTGCTGCTGCCTGCATGGCTTCCTCCTGTCTCATTAATACAGATCGTTGACATTCGCTCGTCTAATAATCCGCCGCCCAGTGTCTCATATTGGTCTCATGGCTGCACCTATACTGTACGACATAGACGTCGCTTCAGGATTCTTGCCATACATATCCCAAGAGACGCCCGTGTGCCGCCGTTTGGCGCTCAGCAAGACGGAAAGCCGCAGCCATGTCCCGCTCGCCCCAGCTGAGACCAGCTGAGACCGAGAGACCCAGCCGGCCTGACGGCACGACCAGTGCAACCGCGTGTCGCACCGCAGCCATCTCTTCCGCGTCCGTTATGTGCACCACACCAATCTATTCAATATAGTGTGCACCACACAAGTGCCCAACACCGTTGTGCGGCCCTCCAAGATCTGTTCCCGCACAATATGCTGGCGCTCGGAGGGAGTATTAAGCCGCCGGCGCGGCGCGTGGTGGCGTTCCGCTCGGCGCTGCGCAACACGGTGCTGGACGTGCTGCGGCGCCAGGGCGACCACTGGCTCGAGACCGACACCGAGTACGGCTGGGACCTCCACTGGGCCGACGTGGGCTGGGTGCGCGAGCACCTGGACGCGTTCACGCCGCTGCAGGAGCACCAGCGGCTCAACCACTTCCAGAACCACTACGAGCTCACGCGCAAGGACCTGCTGGTCAAAAACCTCAAGCGCATGAAGCGGCAGCTCGCGCGCAGCGCCGACGCGAGCGCGCGCGACGAGAGCGAGCAGTACGACTTTTGGGCCGCGACGTTCGTGCTGCCGGCCGAGTACGGCATGTTCCTCGAGGAGTTCAAGCGGTACGCGCCGGGCGGCCGGTGGATCATGAAACCCATCGGCAAGGCGCAGGGCAAAGGCATCTTCTTATTCGACAAGCTGAGCGACATCAGCGAGTGGAAGCGCGACCACACGTGGAAGAGCGAGGGTGGCGTGCCGGCCAAGACCGCCGACACGTACATTGTGCAAAAGTACATTGAAGACCCGTACATCATCGGCGGCAAGAAGTTCGACCTGCGGCTCTACGTGCTCGTGACCTCGTTCTCGCCGCTCACGTTCTGGATCCACCGCGCGGGCTTCGGCCGCTTCTCGAACGCGCGCTACTCGGCCCACAAGAACGACATGGACAACCTCTGTACGTTGCGGACTGTGCCGTCTATTCCTCTAATCCCTCTCGCTCACTCTTGTGTATGCCCACACAGACATGCACCTCACGAACGCGTCGGTGCAAAAGACCGCGGAGGACTACGACAGCTCGCTCGGGTGCAAGTGGCTGCTGCAGCACCTCAAGCTCTTCCTCACGAGCAAGCACGGCGTCGCGCGCGTCGACGCGCTCTTCCTCGCGATCCAGCAGCTCATCACGCGCTCGCTGCTGGCCGTGCAGCAAGTGGTGATCCAGGACCGCCACTGCTTCGAGCTCTACGGCTACGACGTGCTCATCGACAGCGCACTCAAGCCCTGGCTGCTCGAGGTGAACGCGTCGCCGTCGCTCACGGGCGACTCGGCGCAGGACTACGCGCTCAAGTGCAGCGTCGTGCAGCACGCGCTCGACGTCGTGGACCTCGAGGGCAAGCGCAGCGGCACGGAGCGCCACGTCGGCGGCTTCGACCTCATCTACCTCAACAACGCGCCGCTCGCGGACGCGCACCCGCCCGGGTACTCGTCCTACCTCGGCTGCGCCTTCGACTGGGTACATCCGTCGTAGCCATCCTGTAGGTCTCGGAACTGTATTATAGTTGAATGTGTGTTTCTTGGGTGGTAGTTTCTGCCTGCTAACTGGGATGCGGTCGGTCGCCGGTGCGTCCTCGACCTGTGCTTACTCGTCGTCGTCGTGGAGCGAGGCCCAGACGTTCTTGGTGGCCACGGCCCTGGCCTGCGGGGCCTTCATGGTGCTCAGCTGCACCTGGTCCGGGTCGGCGCCGAGCGTCGGGAACGCGCGCTCGCTCGTGAGGTTGATGCGCTTGTTGACCTTGTTGCGCTCCTCCTGCTCGGCCCACGAGCGCGCCACGCCGTCGGGCTCGGTCGACTTGTACTTCTTGGGCTGCTTGGCCCACTGGAACTCTCGCTTCTCCTCCGCCTCCTTCTTGCCGCCGATGCTCAGGTCCGCCACGGCCTTGGTGGGCGGCGCCGCCTGCGGCTTGCGCGACGGGCTCGAGTGCGGCTTGGGCTTGATGGAGGAGGACGAAGAGGAGGACGAGGAGGAGGCGGAGGACGCAGATGCCGCCGGCGCGGCCACGGGAGCAGGGGCTGCGGCCGCCGCCGGAACGTTCTCCTTGGCGATGACGTTGGCGTTCATGGACTTGATGCCGCCCTTCTTCTTCTTGCCGAAGAGCGAGCTGAGCTTGGCGCTGTCATTCTCGGCCATGTTGCGTTGGGAAGATAACTGTTGGGCGCGGGGGGAGTTGAGTTGGGAGTTGGTGTTTGGTGCCGTTCCGCGTTGGTGACCGAGACAGCATAGAACGAAACTACTACGATACCGGTGATGGATCGGTTTCTCCCTGAGATACCGGTAATGGCCCACAAGAACGTTCTTCAAGGTGGGGGATGTTGTCGGTTTGTACGGGGAGACCATCACTCGTCTGCTTGTATGGGAAAAGAAAGAATCCCATTGGCAGGGCTTCTATTTGAGCGCATGGCGAGGTCAATCGCCTGCTTCTGGTTGCACGCCAAGTGTCGCAGACCGCGTCGACAGCCTGCGAAACCACGATCTTCCCCATTGGCGTGATTGGCCAACTTCTAGAAGCCGTCGGAGTGTAACCAGAAGGTCGCATGAACATGCAAAGGGGCTTGTGTTGCGTCTATCTAAACCGTCAGCAGTGAGGAGACGGTTGCGCCACCGTGGGCCGCTTTCCAACAACAGCGTTCACACGCGAACAAGCGCCCAACCCCGCCAACCACCTCATGCCCCCGGATATAAAACTGGAACACCCCACCAACACCTCCAACCATGAAGATTTAAACGCCTCTTTCCCACAACAACCAACGCCCACGCCGGCCCCGCGCCGCGCCTGCCGCGCGTGCGGCGCCGCCGGCGTGAAGAACCGCTGCGGCGCGTGCCGACAAGTGTTCTTCTGCGACCGCGAGTGCCAGAAGGCCGTCTGGGCCGCCCACCGGCCCGAGTGCCAGCAAGCGGTCGCGTCTAACGCGGCCGCCAGCGCCCCCGACGGGTCTAACGCGGCCAACAGCGCCCCGGACGCGTCCAACAAGACCGCCGCGTCTAACCCGGCGTCTAACCCAGCGGAGCAGCTCCACGTAGCTGCTCCTCCGACGGCGGAGGTCCCACCTCGCGTCCCCTCCCCCTCCTCCGCCTCCTCTTCCTCCGCCTCGCCGTGCGCGTCGCCCAAGGACAAGAAGAAGGCCGTCGTGCTGGTGCCCGAGCCCATCGTGCTCGCCGTCATCCCGCCCGCGGAGACCAATACACCCGATGGTGACGCCGAGCAGGAGGAGGAGGACAAAGAGGAGAATGATCTCCCCTCCTCCTCCTCCACGCCCTCCTCCAAGTCCAAGAAGAAAAAGCACAAGAAGAAAAAAGCCCGCTCCAACAGCCTCCACGCGCCGGCGTCCGCGCCCATGGCCAAGCTCAAGGGCCGCTCGCAGTCGCTCTCGGCCAAGAAGCACGTGGTCTGGGGCCAGGTGCGCGCGCGCGAGTTCACGCGCTTCCCCGGCGGCGGCTCGGCCGTGCCCTACGACGGCTCCTGGGCATTGGGCCTCGGCTCGCCCGTCGCGGACGTGCAGCTCGGCTCGGTGCTCGAGGTCGAGGAGCTGCGGCTCTGCGAGCTCGAGGCGCGCGCCAAGGACCTGACCAAGAGCCAGCGCGCCAGGGTGCGCGAGGGCGAGACGCGCCAGTTTGACTACAAGAGCGGCGTGCGCAACCCGCTGTTTGGTCGCCTGAGCGAGCGCGAGCGGCGCCGGCTCTTCAGCGAGAGCGAGCTGCGCCACCTCCACGAGCTCGAGGAGCAGGTCGCGCACCGCAAGCGGTCGCTCTCGAGTGAGGCGCCGCACTCGCCCACGCTGTCGGCCGCCTCCTCGGCCGAGGGCCCCGCCGTGGACGAGGACTTTGCCTGCGTCGCGAGCGAGCAGCTGAACGAGTTTGCCGTGATCCGCGACTCGCGCGACGACGCGTGCGGCTGCTCGTGCGGCGAGCTGCTCAAGAAGGTGGCCAAGATGAACGTCAAGAAGCTCCACGCGTTCCTCAGCGAGCGCCACGTGAAGATCACGGGCGGCCACTCCAAGCCCGAGCTGCTCGCCATGGCCAAGGCCATCGCGCTGCGCGAGCAGAACTGCAGCAACTCGGCCGACTGCGAGTGCGCGCGCAACGGCGTTGGCTGCCACGCCAACGTCTGCATGGGCTGCGCCGGCGACTGCCACAACCCGCACAGCCAGTACGCGTACAACAAGGACCAGGTGCTCCAGTACCGCAAGCAGATGATCGCGCAATGGCAGCAGGAGCAGCAGCAGCGCGAGCGCGAGGCGCTCCCGCCCATCAGCGTCGCCTAACGGAAGCCTGAGAAGTGAATTTCAGTTAGTCTCACGTCCCAAAGTCGCGCGTGGACATGGATGGATAAACGCCTGTATGGAAAGCACCGTGTATATTCGACCAGGAATGGCTTTGTTGTTTGGTTCATGTTGCGTTTATTGATAAGTGGTGGTGAAGCGATGGAGAGGCAGGAAAGGGCCGAGGCAGCCTTGCGCGTGTTCTATCCACGCGCTGGCGTGTGCCGGACCTCCTACTATCTCCCTGGCCACATCACTTGGTTCATTCATTCCTACTGACTACGTTTTTGTGCATCGGCACCGTGAGTGTGAGGGCGTGAGTGTGAGATTCTTCAACGAGCCGTGCATCTATCGACAGGGAGGGATGGCCACACGCACCCATCTACACACGCGGGCATGCCGCGCACTGGGGACTGGACAAGACGAACGTTTATCGCCGGCGCGAGCCAAAGAGGCTGCGCGACGAGCCGGCGTCCTTGCGCTTGCTCGCGGTCGCTGAGGCGTCGCCCTGGCGCTTGACGCGGCGCTTGTACACGGCGATCTGGTCGTCCACGCGGATGCCCCACTGGAGGTGCTCGGCCTTGACGGCCGCGTTCAGGAAGAGGTTCAGCTTCTCGGCACGCTCACCGATCGTCTTTTGAGAAAAGTTGCCGGTGATGTGGCGCTTCGGCAGCTCCGGGATCTCCTTCTTTGAGTACCCGGCCTCCTTCGTGAGACGCTCGCACAGAGAACTGAAAAGGAAACAAACATGTGAGGAACGGACCACAATGGGCAAAAAGCGGGGGCAAACACGCACCGGAAGGTGCTGTAGCGCTTCCAGCAGTACAACGTGCCGTAGTTGGTCGTGCGGATCTCGAGCTTGTACTGGATGAACTTCTTGCCCGTCTTGTTCACGACGCGGCTGTCCACGATGCGCGCCGACACCAGACCAATCTCGTCGGGGACTGCGTATCCACAAAGAAATAGAGACCAAGCGTCAGTCCTCCTATATCGTCAACGGTAGAAATGCAACCAGGAAACGTACTTGGCATGTGCGCGTTCTCGACGATCGCGCGCTCCTCGATCTCCTCCACGTGGACCTGCACGTCCGCGATCTGCACGAACGCGAGGAACTGGTCGCCGTCCGCGGCGTTCACCTCCGTGTTGATCGCGTAGCAGCCGACGTGCGGGTCAAGGCCGACGACCTCGCCCGTGCCGAACGGCGTGTCCACCTTGGTGCGCGGCGACAGGATGCGTTCGTCGTCCAGGTTCACGTCCGAGGCCTTGACCGTGATCTTGAGCCCGCCCATGGCGGCCTCCATCTTGACCGTGTAGCACTCGTCCTCCTTGTCGTACGCCACGACGCGGCCGGGCCCATGGTTGCGCACGAGCACGGGCACATCCTTGGACAGCGACTGCTCGTACTTCTCCATCTTCTCGGCCTCGATCGCCGCGAGCCGCGCGCGCTCCTTCTCCTCAGCGACGCGCTGCGCCGCGGCCTCCCGCTCGAGACGCTCGCGCTCCTGTGCCTCCCACGCCACGCGCGCGGCCTCCTCCTCGGCCTCGATGCGCAGGCGCTCCTCCTCCTCAGCTGCGAGCCGCACGGCCTCTTCCTCGGCAGCGATACGCGCGGCTTCCTCTTCCTCGGCGACGCGGATCGCTTCCAGACGCGCCTCCTCGGCGGCAGTCTCCGCGGCAATGCGCGCAGCCTCCTCTTCCTCGGCGATACGGATCGCCTCGAGCCGCGCGGCCTCCTCCTCTTCGGCCTTGCGGATCTCCTCCTGGTGCACACGCTCCTCCTCTTCGCGCTGCGCACGCGCGGCCTCCTCGGCAGCCAGCGCCGCAGCCGCGAGCGCAGCCTTCTCTTCCTCCTCGCGGCGGATGCGCTGCTCCTCCTCGTACTTGAGGCGCAGCTCCTCGTTCTTGGAGCGCTCCTCTTCCTCGCGGATGCGCGCTTCCTCGGCGAGCCGCGCGCGCAGCGCCTCCTCTTCGGCGCGCTCGCGCTCCTCCTGCTCGCGCCGCAGCCGCCGCGACTCCTCCACGCGCTGGTCGTACTCGGCGTCGTTCGCGGCCTTGGCGATGCGCTCGGCCTCGGACATCTCGGCCAGCTTCTCGGCCTCCTTCTTGAGCGCGTCGGCCTTGGCGAGCGCCACGACGTACTCGGCGCCGTGCTTCTTGCGCAGCTGGCGCACGGCGTAGGCGCGGCCGAGGCTCTGGATCTTGGTGGCGTTCTTGTGCACGTACTCCATGGTCTTGGGGCGGTGGAGGTACCAGAACTTGACGGCCTTGTTGTTGGACATGATGGTCTCCAGGTCGATCGGGCGCAGCACCGACTCGTCCGACTGGATCGCGCGGTGCGTCGCCTCGTCGCGGTGCAGCGCCTCGTGGTCCGTGAGCACCGTGGACTGGCGCCCGTCCTTGGGCGTGTAGTACGACGAGTACATGTTTGGAGTTCCTCGCAACTAACTGAGACCGACGGGGGTGGAGATATATGCCGCGGGGACGGGAGAACGGTTCTTTGCCGGGGTGTGAGAGGGGAGAACGGTTCTCGCGGTGTGTTCTGCGCGCGCGCGGTGGAGAAGTGTTCTGGTCGAATAGAACGGTTCTGCCGGCGGAGTGAGGGCGGTGGCGACTTTAGGGGGATCGGTCGCTTGCTTGTGAGGGAGGCGCTCGAGTGAGCTGTCGCCTCGCCGGGGGGATGCGGAAGGGAAGGGGATCGGCGACGAGCGAGGGTGCCGCTGTCGCCTGGTCGCTGCAAGGTGGTGTTTGGGACGCCTCTGCCCCACGTGCTCTCTGCTCTCTACCGAATCGCGCTCGCGGATCACTTTCTTTGCGCGGGCGAGCGGGATGTCCGGAACAAAAAGTGATAAAACCTCGCGCGTCTGATGGCGTTCATGTGGGGATAAAACCTCGCTGCACCGACGTTCAGTTGTGGGTTTGCTCTGGCTTGGCGATTCACACAAAGATGGTCTGTTCACTCCACGACGGGTCGACAAATGGGTTTACACCTCGAAACCCGTTTAGATACAAATAACCTATATATCTAAAAACGGGTTTGGACCCGACCCCCACATGGGTTCAGATCTCACATGCCATCGTCCCATCTCATTCCGAGTAGCTCACCAAACGCCCGATTGAACCGCGCGGCCGCCTCGCTCGCGTGCGCGTCCAGGCCCTCGGCGTACTGCTCCAGACGCGTCCGCCGCTCCGCTAGCAGCGCGTCGGCGCGCGCGCGCTGTTTGCGAAGCAGCTGCCGCAGCAGCGCGCGGTTCGGGTGCTCGCTC
This sequence comes from Pythium folliculosum, assembly GCA_023336295.1. NCBI lineage: Eukaryota > Oomycota > Peronosporomycetes > Pythiales > Pythiaceae > Pythium > Pythium folliculosum. Next base: position 61,342 of record JAADWV010000061.1, on the reverse strand, counting down.
GAGGTCTTGGCGGTCTGCACGTTGAGGTAAAACGTCTCGCCGCTCAGCGCGTCCAGCTGCGGGATCCACTCGCTCGGGAGCTTGCTCTTGAGCACGTCTTTCTCCAGTCGCGCCTCGTACTTGACCCACTCGCTCGCGTGCCGCGCCTGCTCGCGCGCGAGCTCGAGCGCCACGCGGCGCCGCTCGATCGCCACGTGGCAGTGCCACTCGGCAAGCTGCAAATTCGCGTGCGCGGTCGCCTACACCAGGATAATGGTTAGCACATACACGTCTATGAGCCTCGTTCACAGAATCTCGTTAGTACCTTGGCTCGTTGTCGCCAGTCGTCCCACTGCCGTTGCCGCCGTCGCTTCTCACGGAGCGACAGGAACGCGCGATGGAACGCAGCGTCCAGTGCGGCGCGTCGGCGTCGCCAGTGGCTCTGAACACTGGAAGGCATCCCATGAGGTTCATCCACAACGAAATGAGATTACCAGGTGCGATCTAGAGAATCTACGTACCGGACGATAGCCGCAATGAACGCTGCTGGCACGATCGCAGTAAACTGGAAGGTTGCGAAACCGCACCGCAAGGGATAAAGCCACCGCCAGAAGCAGCAGTGTGCGATCCGGCGCGCTTGATGACGCCGCGTCATAGCACTCCGCGCGCTTCTTAGCGAGCAGAAGGACCGCACTCTGTGGAGAAACGTTGTCTAGTCCGCCGTCCAAGAGGCGAGGTTAGATAAGGGAGGGATCGGTTGAGAATACGAAAACTCACCTGAAGCACGATGGCGGCTCGGTGCCGCATGCGCTCGGCCAGTGCCTCCATCCGTCTCCGCCACCGCAGTCTCGCTCGATAAGCCACGTACGCTGCTCGTATTCGGTTCGAACACACCGCACGCCAGTGGTTAAGTGCCATGGCCTCCCACAGTCGAGACTCGGCCTCGTCGCGCTGCTTTTCCAGATTGCCCATAAAGGCCGCACTCGGTTCTAAGACTGGCATGATGGATTTCCTTGGGGTCTTGGCTCTTGCTTTCGCAGGCACATTCGCTGGAGCTGGCTGAGCTAGCGATCTCGCGTCGACAACGTTCTCATAGAGATTCAGAAGGTTCGACGCCAGTTGGGTCTGCTCGGTCATAATACCAGCTTCATGTGGTGCAGGCTCCGACTCGGGGGCGGTCTCAACAGCCTTGAGAGCGTCGCGAGGTTGATTAGAGCAGAGCAGCAGCTGCTGGAACTTGGCGCGCGCGTCTGCGATCGCCCGCCGCACGACCGCAAACGGATGCTGCTGGTCCATCTCACGCAGCAAGCGGTCCATTTGCTGCGCGTAGAAGAGGTCGTTCGAGCGCTTAGCCTTGAGCGTCACGGCCGCTGCCGAGTCAGTGCTTCGATCCGCAACCAAGAAGCAGTGGATTGAACGGCTGCAGCAAGAAAAGCGTACTATGTGAGACTCACGTCATTTACCACATGGTACCCACCGACAAAACCCCGCGGAGACCGACCGAATATGCGAGCGAAGCGACTCTTCCTTGCGCGCGCGCTCCGCTGGTGCAAACGTCTCTTGGTCTCTCGCTTCACCTGCGCGGATGCGCTCGAGTACGTCGTTCTCTCGCGCTGCGCAACACGAACTCCACACCAAGAGCTGAGATCTCAGCGTCCACCACCGAGAACAAACAGTAAGGACTTGATCACGCACCGACGCGCCACTCTTCTCGGTACTTGACCGCGCGCGTGTCCTTGTCTCGCTGACTGGAAAGAGCTGAGGTGACCGTGTCGTTGGCATCCGCTGGTGACGGTCCGAGCGATGCGCCGAGCGCGGCGATAAGCTTCCCGACGTCGTCGGCGCGGCCGCGCTGGACGCGGAGGAGCTCATCAAATGCCAATTTGTCTGCGCCAGCACAACATTCTACCCCCTCTGCTCCCGCATCCGACAGCTCTTGGTTCCGGTTATTTGTTCTGCCCCGCGGATTTTCTGTGCTCTGGTGCCGTGGCGAGGGCTTGAGAATGTTTCGTCGCCCACCAGGGTGTGTTCCCGAGCACGCGTCACGCAGCGGAGGCGGTGCTGGCGCCGCGAAGAACATACCGCCGCCCATAGCGCCGCCCTTCCTGTCGGTGAGAGAACATTCCGCCCGCTTGGAACGGTTCCCCCGCGTCGCCATGATCGTCCACTTGGTGTGTTTCGTTCCAGAATCAATCGGGAGGCGCCGGTTCTCCATACTTCAAATCAGAATGATGGTCAAGTGAGCTCCTCGTATTCCATAGTGGAATACCGCACAACAGAGGGCATTGGCCGCCTCGGGATCCTCACTGGTCACAAGCGAACACGATCTCCGCCATGCTCCGCCTGCTCCGCCGCGGCGTCGCCTCCGCCTCCTCCTCCACCCCCGCCGCCACGCGGCCGCGCGCCGCGCTCTCCGCCCATGCGCGCGCGTTCTCCTCCGACGGAACCGACACCAGCGACGGCGACGGCTTCGCGGCACTGGGCTTCCACGCGGCGCTGGTGGCGGCGCTGCGCGAGATGGGGCTCGCGCAGCCCACGAGCATCCAGCGCAAGAGCGCGGCCGCGATCCTCGCGCGCAAGGACGTGCTCTGCACGGCGCAGACCGGCACGGGCAAGACGCTCGCGTACCTCGCGCCGCTCGTGGAGCAGCTCCACCGCGACGAGGCGCAGGCCAAGGCGCGCGCCGCCGTCTCTCCATCTCCAGCGAACCTCGCCGCGAGCCACGCGCGACCGCGCGTGCTGGTGATCCTGCCGAGCCGCGAGCTGGCGCTGCAGGTGGGCGACGTGGCCAAGAAGCTCGCGCACTCGGCCAAGTTCGCGTCCTGCACGGTCACCTCGGGCGAGCGCAAGAGCCTCCAGCAAAAGTCGCTCGCGCGCCCGCTCGACATGGTCATCGGCACACCGGGGCGGCTCGCCAAGTGCATCGCCAAGGGCGACTTCTTCGTCTCGCGCGTCACGACCGTCGTGGTGGACGAGGCCGACACGCTGCTGGACGCCAAGATGGGCTTCCGCGCCGAGCTGGACGCCGTGCTGGGCCCCGTGCAGGCGAGCGCGGCCAAGCGCGGCGCGCCGCTGCAGACGCTGCTCGTGGCCGCGACCCTCCGACCGCCGCTGGACGCGGTCGTCAAGAAAAAGTTTGGCGCGCTGCGGCTCGTGAGCGACGACAAGCTCCACCAGACGCCGAGCCTGCTCCACGAGACGTTCGTCAAGTGCGCGCCCGAGAACAAGCACTCGGCGCTGCGCGAGGCGCTCCACCAGCGCCGCGTGCGCGACGCCAAGACCGTCGTGTTCTGCCGCACGGCCGCGAGCTGCAACGCCGCGGACCACATGCTGCGCGAGCACGGCTTCGCCTCGCGGTGTCTCCACGGCGACATGCCCGTGGCGCTGCGCGAGGCCTCGGTGGACGCGTTCCGCCGCGAGGGCGCTGACGGCCTCCACATCCTCGTGTGCACGGACCTCGCGGCGCGCGGGCTCCACTTTGACGGCGTCAAGCACGTGATCATGTGCGACTTTCCGGCGTCCGCTGTCGACTACGTGCACCGCGCGGGCCGCGCCGGCCGCGCCGGAGAGCAGGGCTACGTCACGAGCCTCGTCACGCGCTTCGACGCCGCGCTCGCGCACACGCTCGAGCAGTCCAAGACCAACCGCAAGACCATCAAGGACCTGCGCTCGGACCTCGCGCGTGTGATCGGCCGCGAAGACGACAAGACGGAGGAGGCGCAGGCGGAGGAGCACGGCGACCAGGACGACGATGCTGAAGACAACGCCACGCGGCGCCACAAGAAGACGTCGCGGGACCGCGCGATGGCGGGCCACGGCACCAAGCGCCTGCGCGCGCACAAGCTGCGCACGTTGTGAGTCGACAAGAAAGTAACAAAAGAACAAAATGGGGATCTATTTAGTGAACGGAACAAACGAGACGCGTTGGCGTCTCCCGGGTTGGCTGCGTGTGTGTATGCCGAGTGCGTTTACCGCTTCTTGGCGTTGCTCTGGCGGCGGTAGAGGTTCTCGAGCTCCTTCTTGGTGTCGCCCGCGGGGAAGTTGGCGAGGTCAAAGTAGTGCGGCGCCATATCCACGAGCCACTCGCCCTGGACGCGCGTGCAGAGGCGGATGTAGTTGCGGTTCGTGAGCACAAACTCGTTGTAGACGACCCACTCGGGCTTGTCGTCCAGCACGCACGACGGGTGGAGGTGCACCACCTGGTTGTCCTTGACCGTGACGTAGTGGCCGCCGGCGCTGGCCTTGTGGCCCACCTGCATGAAAAAGCCCGCGACCAGCGCCTTGCGGATGTTGGTGTAGTAGTCCGGCGACGAGTACTCGAGCGCCGAGGTCGTGGGCAGCTCGAGCCGCTTCATGTTGCGCAGCAGCTGCTCGCGCACGTTGTTGGCCGACTGGAGGCTGCGGAAGTTGAGGTAGTGGTTGTAGCACCACTTGGCGTCCTCGCCGTTGAGCTTGTACGCGTGGAAGACGTTGAGCAGCGTGAGGTGGTCGCCGTCGTGGTGCGCAAAGTTGGCCTTGGCCGCGTTCGCCTCCTTGGCCTCGCTCTTGGGGCGCACGAACGGCTCGGGCACCGAGAGCATCGCGACGATCGTCGCCACCTCCTCGGGCACGCTGTAGCCGCCCGAGGCGATCAGCATCTTGGCGAGCTGCGGGTACACGGGCAGCATGGCCATCTGCTGGCCCAGTGGCGTGAGCTCACCTTCGTCGCTCAGCGCGCCCAGGTAGTGGAGCATCTCTAGCGCACGCATGAGCGTCTCAGGCGCCGGCGGGTCCATAAAGTCAAAGTGCACGAGGTCCTGGATGCCGAGCTGCAGCAGCGTGAGCACGACGCCGCTCATCTCGGACCGCAGGATCTCCGGGTACGTCTGCTCCGTGAGGTCGTTCAGGAACGAGCGCTCCGTGTAAAGGCGGAAACACTTGCCCGGGCGCGTGCGGCCGGCGCGACCGGCGCGCTGCTTGGCCGAGGCGCGCGAGATGGGCGAGACGAGCAGCGACTCGACGCGGATGCGCGGGTTGTAGACCTTTTGCTTGGAGAAGCCCGGGTCCACGACGTACACGATGCCGTCGATCGTGAGCGAGGTCTCGGCGATGTTGGTCGAGACGACGATCTTGCGGCCTTTCGGCCCGCCGGGCGTGCGCGGCTTGGGCGCGTCGCGGAAGATCCACTGCTGCTGCTGCGGGGGCAGCGTCGAGTAGAGCGGGTAGACCGCGAGCGGGCCGTACTTGGTCGGGTCCAGCGCGTCGGCCTCGGCCTGGATCTGGCGGCACGCCGTCTCGATCTCCTCCTGGCCCGTGAGGAACATGAGGATGTCGCCCTCGTCCTCGCACACGTGGATCTGCACGGCCGTGCGCACGGCGGCCTCGACGTAGTCGCGCTGCGGCTCGGGCGTGTAGAACGTCTCGACGGGGAACGTGCGGCCCGGGATCGCGATGAGCGGCGCGCCGTCAAAGTAGCTCTGGAACTTTTTCGCGTCCAGCGTGGCCGACATGACCACGACCTTGAGGTCCGGGCGCTTGGGCATCACCTCCTTGAGCAAACCGAACAAGATATCCGTGGACAGCGTGCGCTCGTGGGCCTCGTCCAGGATGATAACCGAGTAGTTGGACAAAAGCGGGTCGCTCATGGCGTGCTGGAGCAGCATGCCGTCCGTGAGGAAGCGCAGCTTGGTGCGCGCGCACGTCACGTCCTCGAACCGGATCGTGTAGCCCACCTCGGCGCCCAGCGCCACGTCCATCTCCTCGGCCACGCGCTTGGCGATGCTCATGGCGGCCACGCGCCGCGGCTGCGTGCACGCGACCATACCGGTGATGCTGGTGGCGCCCGGGATCTCCATGGTCGTGAGGAACTGCGGGATCTGCGTGGTCTTGCCGCTGCCCGTCTCGCCCTCGATCACAATCACCTGGTGGGACGCCACGGCCGCCTGGATCTCGTCCAGAAAGCCGTACACCGGCAGCTTCTGGCGCGTCGCGAGCAGCGAGAAGTAGCGCTCGGAGAACGCGCCGCCCGTGAGCGGGTTGCGCTTGGCGTCGGCGGGCAAAGCGGCCGCGAGCGCCGCGCCCTCGGCGGCGGCGGCGGAAGAGATGGCGGAGGAGATGGCGTCCTCCGGGGGGACGTCCGAGAACTTGCTCTTGCGCTTCTTCTTGATGCCGTCGCCGACGTCGAGGCGTCGCTTGCGGCCGTCCATGGTGGAGGAGGGAGGAGGAGAGGAGGGGAGAACGAGGAGGCGGAGGCGGAGCGGAGTACGAGGAACCCGCGTGCGAATGAGCCGATTGGTGTTGGTCTAACTGGGTTGGCCGCGAAGAGATGTTGGGCGCCACCAACCAAAGCAGCCGTGTGAGGCATTTGAAGCGACCTTCACGTAACATGTGCAATAGACGTGGACCACACTTCGTACGACATGCCGAGCGGATGTGACGCGAAGGTACGTCCATACTTGCACACTCGCTGGAGTCCGGACACGTGACAAGACCCCAAAGGTGTTCAGACCGGACCGACGCATCCAGCGCATCGAGCCACCATGACGGCGGAGAAATCCAAGTACTCGGTGCTGCTGCCGACGTACAACGAGCGCGAGAACCTGCCGCTCATCGTGTGGCTGCTGGAGAAGGCGTTCCGCGAAAAGTGGGCTTGTGTTGTCCTCTATAGACTCTGCCGAGGTTCTAACCGCCGTCTATCTTCTGTGCGTGTAGTGGCCTCCGGTACGAGATCGTGATCGTCGAGGACAACAGCCCGGACGGCACGCTGCAGGTCGCGCTGGAGCTGCAGAAGATCTACGGCAAGGACCACATCGTGATCCTCCCGCGCAAGGGCAAGCTCGGCCTCGGCTCGGCCTACCGCGACGGGCTCAAGCTCGCCACCGGCGACTTTGTGTTCCTCATGGACGCCGACCTCTCGCACCACGTACGTCTAAATCTCTGTTCTCCTCCCAGCGGAGCTGTTGTTGATCGCGTCTCTCCCCTCGCTCTATGGCAGCCCAAGTTCATCCCCGAGTTCATCGCCAAGCAGGCGCAGGGCGACTACGACATCGTCACGGGCACGCGGTACGTGGCCGGCGGCGGCGTCTTCGGCTGGGACCTGCGCCGCAAGCTCACGAGCCGCGTGGCCAACTACCTCGCGACCGTGCTGCTGAACCCGCACTGCTCGGACCTCACGGGCTCCTTCCGCCTCTACAAGCGCGCGGTCATCGAGGACATCATGGCCTCGATCCAGGGCCTCGGCTACGTGTTCCAGATGGAGATCCTCGTGCGCGCGCGCCTCCAGCAGTACTCGCTCGCCGAGGTCCCCATCACGTTCGTCGACCGCATCTACGGCGAGTCCAAGCTCGGCGCCGGCGAGATCGTCGCGTACCTCAAGGGCCTCGTCCAGCTCTTCCTCACCACGTAAGACCCGAGTTCGAGACAGCGCGAGGGTCTTCGCACAGGGCGGCGCATGCGCGCGGAAATAATACGATACTTTAATATTCGTTGTAGGGTGGAGTGTGGTGTGGACTCGGGAGCGACGGCCGCCCAGGTCCCGTCAGTGCTGTGGCGGGCACTTGGTTACGCTCCGCATTTATGGATTGCGGTGCGCCAGTGCGGGCGACTGTGGTCCGCCTCCGGATCGCAGGTGTGTGGTTGGAGCGGCAGGAGCGGACACCGCTGCCGCCGCATTGGCCGAAAGGACGGCGACGCCCCCGGCCTCTGCGGCGACCGCGGCCGAGCCGTCGCCAAAGACCAGCACGAGCACGACGAACGCGATGACGAGCAGCAGCGGCACCGAGCACAGGAGCGCGGCCGTGCGGTACTTGGAGACCTCCGGGTCGTCGTCGTCCCGCAGCGTGGCGGCCTTGGTGGGGCTGCCATTGCGCGCGCGGTGGCGCTTGTCGCGCAGCAGGCGCATGCGCTCGCGCTCCTGGAGCCAGTAGGAGCTCGCGACGGCGCCGCCGGGCGGGTCGTGCGGGTCGTGCGGCGCGAACGGGTCTTCGCTCGCGGCGCGCGCGGAGGGGGCGCCACCGGGCGGACCGCCATTTATTCTCGCGGAGGACGGCGACGTGAGCAGCATCTTGAAGGTCTGGAGCCGCGTCATCTCGGAGGAGGAGGTCTCGGTGAGCGTGAGCGTCTTGGAGGACGAGATCGACGTGTAGCTTGCGGAGGAGGAGGAGACAGCGGAGGAGACGGAGGAGACGGCGGAGGAGGCGATGCCGAGGACGTCAAAGTGTTCCAGCAGCTCGGCGTAGTTGAGGTGGGGCGACGCGAAGCGCTCAACGCACTGGTGCTCGGGGATGCTCTCGGGGATACTGATGGTCGAGCCCGAGCCGTGGCGCTTGAGCGGCGTGGCGGCGGCGGCGCTGAAGGAGCCGTAGTTGGCGCGGTGCGTGCGCGCGTGGGAGGTCGTGAGCGAGAGCGTGGCGGACCAGTCCATGGGTGTTGAGTGCGGGTGGAGAATGGAAAAGTGGAGGAGAACAGCGGAGCGGAGAGCCAAGATCCGGTACAAGCGGCCAGGTTCCGGTGCGATGATGACCCGGGCACGATCTGGTTTACGGGTGGCGCTGGCGCGATCTGGGCGGCTGGAGCGAACGAAGACGAAGAAGAACAACAACGAGGGTACAAGATCTTCGACGGGAGGAGGGAATGAAGATCCGAAAGAGTGGGTGGATCGAAGCAGCAGCGGGAGGAGCAGACGTGGCGGTTGCTTCAGTGGCGGCGGAGGACGGAAGGATGCGCTATTGAACTCTGGATCCGGAGGTGGAGTACTTGGATCCCACGGCAAGTTGCTTCCAAGCGGTTTGATCGCGGAGGGAGGGAGCGACTAACAATGGCGCGGGTCTAAACTCGCGTGCGACCGGCCAAGCGGGGGATGGCGGGGGGAGGAGCGCTGAAGAAGGGGAGGAGGAAAGACGCTGGGATGTCAACGCAGAAGCTCTAGAACACCAAGAGACACCAGGGAACTGGAGGAGCGCGTGCTGCTTGGGATCGGGGAACACGCGAAACCTTCGCTTCTTGTTTTTAGACCGCACCAGATTCGTGACGGACGACCACTGCGGCGGACGGGCGCTGGGGGTGGTGGGGCGGAGGGGAGGGGTGGCGGAGCGGAGCGGCACGTGGACTGGCTGTGGCGTGCTCGGTCGCCGACCGGTCTTGGAGTGGGTCCCTCACCGCACGAGCGTGGTGTTGGGCGGAGCGGAGTCTGGGGGAGGTGGCGTCAGACGCCGCTGAGCGAGGGGCTGGGTCGGCGCGGCTGCAGGTTGTTGACGCCCACAAGACTGGTGCTTCGAAAGTTACACTGCTTCAAATTCGAAGGAAGCCTGAGAAAACGTAACCCTTCACCTCCCCTGTCTCTTTGTACTACTAGTACACCGGCACAGAAACGTGTCGGTGTACTGTACCGGATCCTTCCCACTAAGCGTAACCCTCTGACGTAGGTGGAAGATTTCCAAGCTCGAGCGTACTTAGGCGGAGCGGGCGGCAGATTCTGCTCGGAAGTGTCCAAGAAAGTGTTGAAGTGGTCTAAATGCGGTGTTCTGATTGGTCCAGAATTATCGAGCTACGATTATAGTGGCCGATAGTGGGGAATGGCGGCTTGTCCGGAGAGGATGCTCGCATCCGAGTGAACCGAGTCCTTCCGTATATCTATTCCGTCAACTTCGAGCAGGCACGCGAGCAGCCATGAGCGCTGTGGAATGAACTTACCGGGATTGTACAGTACGCGCAGGACGAGCCGACTTTGTTGGAACAGCAGCGCTGCCTGCGAGCCATTCGTTTGTGGCAGCGCGTGCAGAGGATAGCGGTTACGCTCTGGGTTACGGCTCTGGATGGTGGCGTCCGTACTGGAGTCGGACTGGGTCTTGGAAACTGCAAGTGGGCAAAGACACGGGGCCACCTGGGCGAATCACGCCCACCAAGAATCAGGGCGCAGCGCCGGGTCATATGGGTTACTTTCTGTCTCCTCCTCTTCTTCCTCCTCCTCCGCGTCCCGCTTGGTCCGCTCGCGCGTCGCCTCAATCTCTTGCTGTACATACCGGTACACCAGCCTCGACAATGGACCATGGGGAGGAGGAGGAGCACCGACACGATGATGACTGCGCGTCACCCACGGTTGTTCCTGGCAGGAACTTCCTGCAGCACCGTACTGTAGTACACCGTCTCGGGGCTGCCTGTGTCTGTCTCCGCCGCTCCGCTCGGCTGGAGTGACGACATGCCGCATCTCCTCCGCTGGTCGGCCGTCTAAAGGACGGTCTAAAAGGGCCTCACGTCCGCTCCATTAGGTGACCGTGACGTGACATGACCTGCTGTCCCAAGTGCCTCGGCTCTCCACCCACTCTTGTTCTCCCCTCCCCTCCGCCGCCCGAATCTCCCACGCACGCCTGACGCGGCGACAGAGCCACGCGCACAGCGGACGCAGGTTGCAGTTGAAGTCGGCTTCACCCCCGCTCTCCTGCTCCTCCTCCTCCTCTCTCCCCCAACGGTCTCCGCTATTCACCTGGAAGGTCGTACAGTAGATGCAAGACGCACAAGGAGACCGCGACTGCTAGAAAGCCTGTAGGTGCCATTAAGAAGGCACACACACACCGACGGGTCCTCTATCCTAACCGCCCTGCTTACTCCTCGTCGTCGTCCTCCTCCTCGCTCTCATCGTCGTCGTCGTCGTCGCCGTCACTCTCCTCCTCCTCCTGGAGCCACTCGATGAACTCGAGCACCTCCTTGGACATGGCCAGCTGCGTGGCCGGCGCCGTGTCGCCGTCCTCGGCGTCCGCGCGCTCCGCGTGCCACTCGAGGAGCACGTCCTCCGGCACCCACTCGAGGTCGTACACGATCTGGAGCAAAAACCGGAAGAGCGGCGTCCACACCCCGCGCTTCTCCTCGCTCAGCACGTACGCCTCGAGCGCCTCGACCACCGAGGCCTGGTCCCCGTCCTCCACGAGGCACCGCTTGAGCACGCTCGACCAGCGCGTGCACTTGGCCTTGACCTGCGCGAGCACGGCCATCGGCGCGTGCCCCGGCGGCGTCGGGATGCGGTCCAGCAGGCCCGGCACGATGCCGTGGATCACCTCGGCGAACGTGCGGTTCTGCGCAAACTTGTAGCTCTTGATCTCCATGAAGCAGTCGTCCGGCTCGTTGCCGGCGGCGTCGCCGCTGCTCACCATCTCGCGGATGATGCGCTCGAAGCGCGCGCGCTTCTCCACGTCCGTCTCGTTGTCCACGTCGTCGTCGTCCGACGCGTCCGAGCCGGCGAACGACGCCGACAGCGTCTCCCACTCGTCCCAGCGACTCGCCTGTGCAGCGACAACGTCGCTCGCGCCCAGCAGCGTCAACTTGAGCTTGTCCAGGCGACGACGCGCGCGCGCCACGTCCGCGTCTTCCTCCTCGTCCTCCTCTTCGGCGTCCTCCTCGTCCTCCTCGTCCGAGTCCACCTCGATGCCGTCCTCGTCCAACGTCCACAGACGGCCGACGCCGCCCACGCCCACGTGCTTGGGGTTCCACTCGCCCTCGGCGATCGACGACGAGCGCCCGGCCCTGACGGCGGCCTGGCTGTCATCGTCGGCTCCGTCGTCGTCGTCGTCGTCGTCGTCGCCAAAGTCGCCGTCCTCGTCCGAGGAGAAGCCGTCGTCGCGCTTGAGCTTGGCCGCGGTCGTGACCTTGGAGTAGGGCGGCAGCACGAAGCCGGCGCCGATGACCACGCCGAACGAGAGCACCGAGCCTTCGCCGATGACCGCGCCCTTGCACACGACCACGTTGTCGCACAAAATGGCGTTCGTGATCACGACGTCGTCCTCGATGACCACGTTCTCCCACAGGAACGAGCCCTGGATCGTCACGTTGCGGCCGACCACGCAGTTGCGGCCGATCGCGCTCTTGCTCACGGTCGTGTGCTCGCCGAGGCGCGAGCCGGCGCCCACGATCGTCTCGCGCTCGAGCCGGCACGTGCGCGCGAGCGCCACGTTCTCGTCCGTGTACACCATGCCGCGCTGGTACGTGTAGTTGGTCGCGTGCGCACCCAAATAGTTGTTGTCGGGCACCATGGGGAAGACCCAGCGCTGGAGGATCGCGCGCGAGATGCCGCCGTACGTGCGCGGGTCCATCACGCGCGCCGCGAACTCGTCCGCGACGATCTTGGCAAAGAACTTTTTCCCGAGCTCGTAGTTCTGGACCTCGTTGTGGAAAAAGTCGCGGCGCAGGTCCTGGTAGTCAAAATCCTCGGCGAACTTGAGCAGCACCTCGGGCGAGCACACGTCAATAAAGCAGTCCATGAGGTCGCTGCGCAGCGCCAACTGCGCGTGGTCCTCGAGAAAGACCGTCGCGAGCCGAGTGGCGTGCTTGGCCGGGTCGTCCTCGTACAGCACGATCTGGTCCGTGGCGGCGTCGATGCCCACGAGCAGCTCCTCGGCCAGCGGCCGCACGGCCGTGGCGCGCGCCACCTCCTTGAACACGCTCGTCATGATGCAGTTGGCGTCCTTCTTCTTGCGCGCCGTGTGCTCGCTGATGATCTGCTGGAGGTCCACGTTCGCGACCACGTCGCCGCTGAGCAGCACGAACGGGTCGCTCTGCACGAGCTGCAGGCGGTCGATCTCGCGCAGCGCGTCACCGGCCGTGGCGCTCGTGGCGCTGGCCACGCAGGTCACGCGCACGCGGCGCGCCGCCTGCGAGTGGGTGTTTACGTAGGTTTCGATTTGCTCGGCGTGGTGCGTGCAGAACAAGATCACTTCCTGGACACCGGCGGCCACGAGGAACTCGAGCGAGTACTCGAGCATCGGCACGTTCGCGAGCGGCAGCAGCACCTTGGGCATCGCGAGCGACACGGGCCGGAACGTCTCGGAGAACGAGTCGGCGAACACGATGGCCTGCAGTGGCGTGTCGCGGCGGACGTCGTCCGCTCCGCCTCCTCCTCCGCCCTTCTTGGCCTTGGCGGAGGAGGAGGCGGCGGAGGAGGCGGCGGAGGAGCCCTTGGCGGCGGAGGAGGCGCCCTTAGCGGCGGAGCCCTTGGCCATGGTCGTCGTCGGCGGCGGGTTGGTGGCCGCGCTGGGGAATCTACGCCCACGGATGATTGGGCCACGGATATTTCTGTTGGGAGGGAAGCGATGAAGGAACGAGCGGAGCGGACGGACCTTTGGAACTTAATACCTCCGCCGAGTGATGTGACCGCCATGGGTTGAGATCACACAGCGGAGGGATTTTAGACTCTGATCTCACGTCGTTTCAGGATCGGCGGACTGACATGGAGCCACAGCGGCAGCGGAGCGCGCTGCGCGCGTCGGCGTCGGCGCCGGTGCTGCCGCGCGACGTCGGAGGAGGAGCGTACGTCCGCTCGGAGCGCGTGGAGCGGACGGTGCCTCCGCTGGCGCTCGTGCCGCTGGATCAGCTGCAGCAGCTGCAGCGGAGGCGGAGGAGGGCGGCGGAGGCGCCGGAGGAGGCAGGAGCGGAGATCCGGGGGAGCGATGTCGACCATCGGCTCCGCCATCACAAGGCAATGGTGCGCCAAGCGCGGAGGAGCGGAACGATGGAGGACAACAGCAGCGGAGAGGAGGAGGAGGAGGAGCGGCAGCGGCAGCGGAAGTTCCACCGCTTGGAGCAGCAGCAGCGCCTCGGCGAGCGGTTTCTGGGCATGATGGCGCTGCTCGCGCGGCTGCGCCGCATGGACCTGGAGAAGCCCGGCGCGTCCGCCACGCACCGCCACCAGCCGCAGCGGAGCTCCTCCGCCGAGCGGAGATCCCTGTCCCCTCAGCGCAACCCACAGCGAAGCGTCTCCCCTGGGCGGAGACCAAAGCCCGCGTCCCTTCTGCGCGTGGAGGCGGAAGCGCCAGCGTCCACGGCACTCGAGAAGCTGGTGGCGGAGAAGCAGCGCGCGGAGCGGAGCGTGTTCGCCCAGGGCGGCGTGGCCGCCGTGCGTGCGGCGCTCGCGCTCTCACCGCGCAAGAAGCCCGAGCCCGTGGAGAACGTCGCGACCAAGCCGCTGCGCGAGCACCTGACGTTCGAGATCTCGATGCTCCTGCCGGCGCCGATGGACACGCGGCAGAGCGCGCTGCGGTCGCCGATCGAGCGGCAGCCCCAGCGCGTCAAGAAGAAGCGGAGAAGGCGGAGGAGGCGGCGGCCCACGGGCGCCGTGCGGGTGGACGGCAAGCGCACGTGGCAGACGTCCCACGTCACGTGGGTCGCGCACGCCTCCGCGGACTACGCGCAGGCGCGCGCGGCCGAGAGCGCGGCCGCCACGGCCGGCTCCAAGTTGGTCGCCAAGTTTGCGTCGCTACGGACGGCGGCAACGGCGACCGCTGGGCCGTCCACGTACCTGTATGCGACGGACAAGCAAGGACCGCCGAGGCGGACGGAGGCGCGGAGACAGCCGGGCGAGAGGAGCGAGAGGAGAATGGCTCCCAGTCGAGAAGATGAAGAGGAGGAGGATGCGGAGGAGGAGGAGGAGAGACCTGAAGAGGAGCCAACATCCGTGTTCATACAGGAGGACGGCGACGAGGACGCGGGGGAGGAGGAGGACGAGGAGGAGGACGGCGCAGAAGATGACGAACACAGTGACGCCCAAGACGACAGCGACGATGACGACGACGCTGACGCTCACGAGCGCGCGGACCGCTTCGACGCGCCGCCTTCCGCCCTGGGAGCCGCTGTCCGCTCCGCCCCGTTCTCCTCCTCCTCCACCTCCTCTGGGGCGCCTCGGCTCCGCCCCGTGCAGACCCACCAGGCCGCGTGGATCTCGCCCGAGCTGCGCGCGTGGCTCGTGCGCTCGGGGCTCTTCCGCACGGCCGCGCGGCCGCCTCCGCCGCTGCAGTAACCACACTCACTCGATAGACAGGGTCAGATTTGAAAGCGGGGGTCATTTAGATTTTCTACAAGTGTGGTAATAGGTTGCTGGTGGTTCATAGTTACGTCGGGCCTTCACGTCGTGCCCGACTTGTACGTGCCCTGCGGCGGCTTGTAGCACTCGGGCAGCATCTTGCGCTGCATCTCGTTGAACGCGAACTTGGCGCTCGCCGTGTTGAGGAACACGTTGGGCCGGCGCACGCCCGCGAGCCGCATGGTCGCGCACAGCGGCTTGCCCTGCGCGCCCGCGACCTTGAGCCGCGCGCAGCAGAGCCGCGTCTGCTCGAGCGTCACCGACATGGCCGTGCGGTCCTTGCCCGACTTGCAGCACGTCACGCGCGCGCTGCCGAGCTCGCGGCAAAAGTCGGACGTGTCCGTGAGCAGCGCCACGTTCTTCTTGAACTGCGACGCGCTCTCGCACACGTGCTGCTCGATCTGCGTGAGCAGGTCGTCCAGCGTCTCGAGCGCGTACCGGCTCGGGCTCGCGAGCTGCTGCGCGCGCCTGTCCGCGTACCGCGCCGCGGCGTCGCCGCCGTGCGCGCGCCGGAACGCGCCGTAGATCTCCTTGAGCTCCTCCAGGCTCTCGCGGTTGATGCGCTCCTGGACCTTGACGGTCTGCGACTTGAGCGCGTGCACGAGCGACTGCTTCTCGTTCACGCCCTGCGAGAACAGCACGCAGCGCACGCGCAGCGGCGCGCCCGCCGCCAGGAGCGCCGGCAGCACGGCGAGCTGCGCGTCCGTCACGCCCATGGTCACCAGCACGTGCGTCGGCGGCGCAGACACGTCGCCGCTGCCGCCTACACCGCGGCGCTCGGGCGGCGAGTAGTGCTTGATCGCAAAGTACGGGCTCGCGGCGTCGCCTGTCGGGTTGTGGCGCCGGAACTGGACAAACACGTTGCGGAGCCACTTGGCGGCCGCGGCAAAGTCTTCGAGCATGCCCACCTCTTTGCCCTGCGTGCTCAGCAGCGACTCAAAGTGCACGAGGAAGCCCAGGCGCGCGGCGAGCGCGAGCTGCTGCCGGTGCGCGTCGCTGCCGGCGGCCGCGAGGTCCAGCGACGCCGTGAGGCACGCGACCGCGGCGGTCAGCGCCTGGCTTGCGACGATGTCCAGCCGCTCCTTGAGCTCGAGCCGCCGCTTGAGCGCGCCCACCGAGTCGCCCGCGTCCAGCGCCGGGTTGTGGCTGCTGCTGCTCAGGTGCGACGAGCGCGTGGCCGACAGGCTCGCGCGGCTGCGGCGCCGCAGCACGTCCATCGGCTGCAGCGACGTGCGATCCTTCGCAAAGAGCTCGTTCTCGACGTCGTCGTCCGAGTACGCGGACGCCGAATACGCCGACGCGGACATCGACGGGTTGAACGACGCGCGCACCGCGTCCTGGACCGACGCCGTGAGCGGGAAGCCGCCGCTGGCGAAGCCCTTGGAGTGCGCGGCCGGACAGCCCATGGTCATGGTGTGCCACACGAACGGCAGTGCGTCCGACGGTGGGGCGTCCGCCGAGGAGGAGGAGGAGGCGGCCATGTGCGGCGGCTGGTGCGCGCAGAGAAACTGGTCCTGCATGTTGGTGGGCACGAACTGCCACAGGTCCAGCGACTTGTACGTGCTGCGCTTGAACGGCGCGACCAGGTCGCCACTCGTGCTGCCAGTGGCGTCGGCGCCGCTCTCGTCGTGCGCGTGCTTGCTCGCCTTCTTCTTCTGCGTCGCGGCCAGCAGCACCTGCTCGGCCGCGTGCTGGAAGATCCGGTGGTCCTTGGCCTCCTGGAGCAGCCGCTTCTCCTGCTTCATGAGGAACTGGCGCTGCCGCAGGTACTCCTCGAGCTTCTTGCGGTAGAACTCGAGCTCGAACGCGAGCATCGCCGCGGTCTCCTTGTCGCCGTCGGCCTCGACCTGCTTCTGCAGCACGCGCGTGCGCTCGAGCGCCGTCTCTTCCAGGAAATCCAGGAACGCGAGCGGCAGCGCGAACGTGGCGCGCGGCGCGCGGAGGATCTCGTCCACGACGATGTGGCGCGCGTTTGGTGGCGCGACCGACTCGCTCGAGGTCGTGAGGAAGCTGCCGTTGTCCATCAGGCGGCCGTTGTGGGTGGCGTTGTTGTTGCTGGGCGTCGTGGTGGCGCCGTCACGCGGGGACGTCGCGGCCGCCGGGTCACTCGAGAGCGTCGTGGGCAGCAGGTACTTGGTGGCGGCCATGTCGACGCCCGAGGTCGGCAGCACGTGCTGCGGCGCGAGCGACGGGAACGCCTGCACGACCAGGTGGATCGCGTTGCTGTCGAGCGGGAGCAGGTTGTGCGACGAGCCGGATGCCGACGCCACGGCCTTGCGGTGCAGCGAGAGCAACGACGGCTCGGCGTCCGCGTTTTTGGCGGCGGCGCCCAGCATGTCCGGGAACGACGAGCTCTTCTCGGCGAGCGCCACGAGCCGCGGCGCGCCGAGCGTCTTGAACGCGTCGTCCACGAAGCAGCGGCCGATGCCCACGGTCGCGCGGCTCGAGGACGCCGAGGAGCTCGCGCGGTACACGGTGAAGCGCAGCTGGTCGAAGCGCGCGAGGTCGGCGCGCAGCACGACGCTGAACGCCACGCGCACGGGCGACGCCGAGCCGTCCGGGTTGGTCGACGCCGACGCCGCGACCTTGACGCTGTCGGTCGTGCCCAGCTCCACGGCGCGCTTGCTCGCGGACGCGTACCCGACGACCTTGACGCAGCAGCGCAGCTTGTCGCCGCCGCTCACCGACTCGCTGCGCGTGAGCAGCTTGCTCGAGCGCCCGAGCGCGAGCTCGAGCACGAGGTCGAACGTCGGCGCGTGCGCGTCCGAGGCGTCGCGTATGGGCGCAGCGAGCGGCGGGCCGGTGCTCAGTCGGCGCGTCCGCGTCTGCTGGATCTGCTCGAGGTTCTGCTGCTTGGTGGACTCGTCCAGCACCACGAGAAAGTGGTTGCGGCCCGTGGCCCAGAGCTCGTCGTCGTCGTCGTCGTCGTGGCCGTCCTTCTGGTTGTCGCCGCCGTCCTCGTCGTCCGAGGACGAGTCGCTGGCGTCCAGCGCGCGTAAGTCGGCCGCGCGCCGCAGGTCGCGGTGCGAGTGCTGCGTGGTGCTCAGCTGGTTGCTCGCTCGTATCCGCGAGGCGCCGCCGCTGCCCTGTGGCGCCGACGACGACAACATCATCATGGTAGCGGCGCTCGCGGACGAGCGCGCGCCCAGCGACGGTCGCGTGCGCGAGGCAGACGACGAGGACGCGGCCGCCATGGTGGCGCGCGAGGGCGGCGGCGCCGTGGTCGGGTCGCGGTCCACCTCGCTTTTCGACTGGCGGAACTTGTCGGCGCGCAGCGCGTCGACGAGCGCGCGGCAGGCGTCCATCCAGCGCTGCTGGTTGTCGCGCGTCTCGGTCTCGAGCAGCAGCGCCGCGCCCAGCGCGTCCGTGCGCAGCTGGAAGCGGAACGGCGCGTGGCCGCCCGGCGCGCTCTTGTCGAGCACGAGCGAGTCGTGCGTGATGGGAACGGCGCCCAGCAGCTCGAGCTTCTCCTCCGACTTGTAGTAGCTCAGCGACGGGAAGTCGCGCCTCAGCAGGAAGAAACGCTGGAACAGGCAAAGACGAACCATACATCAGCGCTCGTGGAATAAGAATCTTATTTGGAGAGATCCAAACCATGACACCTACCGTTTTCCAGTTGCGGCGCCAGGAGCCCTGCTTGGTGAGCATGCCGGCGCGCAGCACGTCGTCCGCTGTGAACTTGGAGGCCGCCGAGGCGTCCGCTCCTCCTCCGCCTCCTCCTCCGCCCGGAGCGGCTGCCCCGCCGTTGCGGCTCCGCCGCTTGAGCACGTTGATCATGCGGGACCGCTCCTTCGTCTCGTACACCTCGCCCGTGAACTTGCCGAACCGCGAGCACATGGTCGCGGACCGCCGCTCCGCCATGCCGCCGGCGTTGGCGGTGGTGTGGTGGAGCGTCTGGTTGTTGTTCTGGTTGTCGTACTCGTGCGCGTCATAGTCGTCGCTATAGAGCCCGTCGTCGTCGTCCGCTCGCGCGCGCTCAAACAGCTCGCGCAGCCGGCGCTCGGCCATGGCGTCCGCGCCGTCGCCGTCGCCGCCGCGCAGATGGTGCTGCGAGCGCGCGCGCACGAGCGGCGGCGGCGGCGCCAGCGACCGCTGCGTGAGCGGGTACGCGTCGTAGATGGAGGGCGGCGCGAGTGGCGCGCCCTTGCCGACCATGCTGGATAGTCGGGGGTCTAACCTGTGTACTCTGGACGGCGTCCAGAGTCAATCGAGCAGGCCGCCAGCGGCAGGCGGGGATAGTCGGTTGTGACGGTCCGGAGTCCCCGCGTGGGTATGCCGTCCGCGGTGGCCGGACGCAGTCGGGGGGGGGGTCAAAGGCAGCCGGCAAGCGGCCGCACGGCAACTCTCGTGTTGGAGAGAAAGTGTAAAGGGGAGAGAGAGAGAGAGAGCGAGGAAGCCATGGGCGGGGCCGTGGCCGCGGCGTGGGTGACTTACGCCGGGTTGTCAGTTGAGGGGATGATGGTGGGTCGCCCGTGGCCCGGCTTTGGCAGTGGCGCGCACTGGAAGCATCAAGTCTCAGAGGCAGCCAGTGCTCAAGGTTTTGACAGGTGCGTGTCAAGTTGTGGCGTCAAAACGCGCGAAAAGGAACGACAATCCGCCCTCTGATTGGCGGATCGTTGGGCTGGAGAGATAATATCCATCTTTCTGCATCACAAAAACGGTCAGCAGGTGGAGTTTCTGTTGTCAGGCAGTGGCTCTAGGGTTGAACTTTCTTTGGAGCCCCTTACGAGGTTAGGGCAAGTCAGTCTCCGAGTGATCGGCTTGGCTTTCTCTGGGGAAATGAGGAGGGACCTGTGACTTTTGATACACCCTCCAATCGAGGACCCTTCTGATGGCACCGACTGTCCAAGTGCTGTGTGGATCCGCTGAAGCGGCGCTTCCGGTCCACCCCGGCCGACACCATCGACCTCTGTTGTCGACCGACCGGATTTCTATTTTGCAGTTCTCGCTCGAAATTTAGATCCCCTCGTCCAGAAATCACTTCGATCATCGTCGTCGCACAGGCAAGATCCACAAATTGAATTCGCAGAGGCTTCTATTCAGTACACGCGTATATCAGTCAGTGGGTTCCATTTTCTTGTTGGTTTGGGTGGATCTTCAGGAGTCACACGCCGTCAAGTGGCCAGCCGCGCGAACCCACCGCCACCCACCGGTCCAGTGGGATCCAGTGACGTACGCTCTCACGGCGGAAGCAGACTCGTCCGGGTTGATCCGCACGGCAACATGTGGCCGCTGGATAGGCCAGATCCAGCGCAAACGTTAGACCGACCCGCTTGCGAATGCAAACGCAAAGTCCGCAAAGTCTACCGCGCCGACGCCGCGGCGGTCCTTCTCCGCGATCCAGCGCTGGAGCTCCACGCCGGACGCTTTGGGGCCCACGACGCGGCGCAGATCTGCGAATCCGATCGCGCCATCGCCGTCGGCGTCGTACTTGGCGAACACCTGGCGGAGTGCCGCCGTGGCCGCGTCCTCTGCCTTCGGCGGCGCGGTCCGCGCGGCCGCAGGTCTAACATGCGGTCTAACCGGACGACGCTCCGTCCGCTCTGCATGCTTTTCTCTGGCCGGCCTGGGCGCTGGACTGGAGGATCCGGAGGAGCTGCTCCGCTCGGTGCGTCGCCGTCTCCGCACCTCCCGAGGAGGGGAGGAGGCAGCGGAGCGGATGCTGCCGCGGTCGCTGTCACTATCGCTCCGCTGTGACTTCTTGTCCTCCCTGCCACGCTCCGCTCGGCGCGTCCCCTTGGCCTCCGCTGCGTTTCTCCTCTTATCCTCCTTGTTCTCCGCTGCGGGCCTTCTCTGTCTCCTCTTCCGCTGGCCGCGCGTGTCTTGATCACTGGACGATCCTGCATCGGCACTGAATGGAGAGTACGCGTCCGAGCCCAGCGAGTCGTCGTCGTGGCCAGCGGAGCCTCCTCCTCGATCTCCTCCATCTCCTCTGGAGGATAACTTCGTCCTCTGCCGCCCGCGGCGTCGCTCCGCCGTCGCCGCCTGACGCTGGAGAGCCCTGGCCGAGTCCACGTCGATGCTCAGCAGCATCTGCACCACGCTCTCGCGCAACGCCGCACGGTCCCCTCCCTCTCCTCCCTCCGCTCCTCCTCTTCGCGGACTGAGCGTGGCCGTCCGCTGCGGCAGCGTGGTCTCCGGTACACGCACGGGGGACACGGGTACCTGTGTTGGAGACGTCACGCGCTCGGGCGACGACGACGGCTGCAGCAGCAGTCTCTGGACGGCCGGTCGCTTCGAGGCCTCCTCGTACACGGCGGCCGCCACGCGACGCAGCTGCGCTGGCGTCACCGTCTCCGTGTCCAGGTCTTTGGTCTTCGGTCCGGAGAGCGACGTGGCCACCAGCGCCGTCAGTTCGTGGCGCGAGAAGAGCCCTCGGTGGAGCGACAGCAGCATCTCCACGAGACGCCGTGTCGTCAGCGTTGGCTGTTCCTTGGCTGCGAGTCGCTGGACGGACGCCCAGTGTGCTTTGGGCATGGTTATCCAGCGACCGCTGGGCACGAGCCGCATGAACACGACGTCCTGAGTCCGAGAGGCTCGCCAAAGCGCGTCCAATCTGGAGCGACGTGCGTACTCGAGCAGGAACCCGGAGAACGACAACGGCGACGAAGTGGACGGCAGCGGAGGCAGCGCTGTGTCCGGCGTCGTCACGTGGCATTCGCGGAGCGCGGCCGCCAGGCGATCGCGCGACAAGAACTTTTCGCGACTCGCGTGGTGACCGCCAAGTGTCGTCGCGTGGCGCTGGAATACGCTCTCCAGCTCGGCGACCTCCGCGTCCAGGCACCCGAGCAGTTCGTCCAGTGGAATCG
Organism: Pythium folliculosum; assembly: GCA_023336295.1. Lineage (NCBI taxonomy): Eukaryota > Oomycota > Peronosporomycetes > Pythiales > Pythiaceae > Pythium > Pythium folliculosum. Next base: position 39,733 of record JAADWV010000061.1, on the reverse strand, counting down.
CCTCCTCTTCCTTCGCAACTTTCCCCGTACGGGGTGGTGGCTTCAGCTTCGCCTGTGCCACAATCGGCCGCATATGCTGCTTTGGTGGCGGCGCCTCCGCGACGTTGTCGAGCCACGCACGCTTGGGCGACACCACCTGCGCGGGGCGTGCAGCTGGTGCGGAACGTGCCAGCACGTTCACTTCTCGCTGCTCAAACGTACTCCGGTTTGGCGTTGCCATCGTCGCCGACGCCTCGGGCCACGCCTCCCAAAACTCGCTCACTCGTCGCTGCTCGAGTACGTTCGCCCCGACATCAGCATGTTGGTGCCACTCGACGACCTCGCCTGGCACACCAGCGGCCTGAAGACTCGCCAGCACGGCGCTGTGGACGCCGTCCGTGGCCGTGTCGACGCTCAGGCAGCACACGAGCTGCACCACGCGCTTGGCACTCGCGGCCATGCGAGCGGCGAGCGATGCCAGCAGCGAGTGACGCGCGCCGCGCGAGCGGAGGAACTGCGCGTACGTGAGCACGCGCTGCTTCTCGCACTGCACCGTGCGGTGGGCGAGCACACTCTTGATGAAATCGCTTATGAGCAACTGCGATGCCAGGGACGCGCGGTGGTCGAGCGCGTGGCACGCGTGGAGCAAGAGCTCGAGCTGCGCGAGCACTTCGAGCCGCGCGTTGACGACGCCGGTAGCCTGGTCGTCGCTGTCGCCGCTTCCAGCGTCGTCCTCCTCGTCTTGGAGCTGTAGCGGAATGTCGTCATCGAGCACCTGCACGTGCCAGTGATCGGTCAGTTCTTCAGCCACGATGGCGCGCGCGACGTCGCGGTCGCCGTGCTCAAGCAGAGCCGCCCACAGCCGCGTCTTGAGCTTGGTCGCGTACTTCAAAGACTCTGCATCTCCGCGGGCGATGCCACCGCAGCACCGCACGAGCACTTTCGTTTCCATCCGAAGCATCCGGACAAGGCCAGCTACTTGGAACCCGTCCTTCAGTATCGACAGTGCGCGTTGTTCTTGACTTCCGTAGCCGTCGCAGCTGAGGACGCCCATGACGCACTCGATGGCTGAGCGGAACAGCGCCAAGAGATAGACGCTGGGCTGATCGACCGTCGCAGTCTGCTGAAGACGCGACAGGATCGCCCCAAACAACGTTCGCTCAGAGGGGGACTCCCTCGGAGCGTCTTCGCGTTCTGTAAGCCGCTGCAGCTCTGCGATCGTGATATTATCGTGGCTGGTGACGGCGTACATCATGCGAAGCCCGGCGAACGCGACCGCGTAGTGACGGATAGATTGATCCGTAGCAGGCTCTGGCGATGCCAGGATCAGCTCGCGGGAGAGCACGTGGTGCCAGCTCTCCAGCAGCCACGACCAGACCGTCGCGCACACTTTTTCCAGTGCGAGCGAGATCGGAGACGCACGCGGTCGAGTGCTGAGCCCCGCCACCAGCGTCGCCGATGCGTACTTGATCGCTTGCGCCTTCTCTTCCAGCGTGCCGTCGCACTCGTGGACGTCACGGACGACTTCCCATGCGTGGCTTACAAGACCAAACTCGGCGCTGAGGATCAGATGCGCACTCGGACTCGCTGTGGTGTCGAATGCCTGAACTATGGCGCGGAATGTGGACGAGGTTGTGCGTATGTGCTGCAAGAGAATCGTGTTTCCGCTTGCCACGTGGATCGCGAGCTCGCGGATGAGCAACTCGAACGGCGAGGTCTTCTGAACGGCATGCGCGAGTGGTAACTCCGAGAAGACAGACCACGAGGCGGATACGCGGTCCACTGAGCCCGGCTGCCGTCTACTGGATCGCCTCGTTGGTACAGTCTGATGGATCCAGTTCGCGTCCACTATCCTCACGAACAGCAGCGATTTGGCTTTGGCGTGCGAAAGAATCAGCGTCATGAGCCCGGACGAAATCCAGTGTCGCGTCGCGACGTCGCCGCCGTGGAGACAGTTGACGAGGAACGCTATGGTCACACAAAATAGACCGATCAGGTCGGAAGCGCGCATGCCGCTGGCGCTGTAGCGGCTGCTGATGGCTGCAGAGGCCGCCGACTCGCCCATGATCTTGAGCGCGCGCGTGAGACGTGACAGAATGTGCGTGATCTGTGTCGCGACTTGTGTGTTGGCGACGAGAGCGACGGCGAGCTGGCGAGCGGGCGACGCCGAGAGGAATTGGTGGCGCTCCGAGGTGGATGTAGGTGATATGGCCTGCTTTGGATCGCGTGGGAGAGGCGAGTAGCGCAGCACGCGCGTGTAGACCTCGAGAATCGACATAACACCGTACACGATGCGGTCGTCGGCGTCACGCAGCAGCTCGCACAGCGTCGTGGCCATGTCTAGTCGGAGCCACGCGCGAGCCGTGAAATCGTGCGCGATTGTCAGCGGGAACGTGGTCTTTCGATCCAGAAACTGCGGTGAAAACCACGTCTGTACCGCGGCGAGCCGGAATTTGGGTGCCGACGACGTCGCGGCGCTCGAGGCGTTGAAGCGAAGCTCCAGCGTTTGGTACAATATCGCGAGCTCGTCGAGCGCCATTCCAGCGTCGTGTGCGCCAACGATCACGGTGGCCGAGACTCGTTGGGGTAAGGCACTAGAGAATGCTCCCTCTCGTTGCTCTCGCCACCAGAGCGCTATCCGCGGCGACGGCGCCGGAGAGTGCTGATGTGCAGTCGTGTCGATTTCTATGGCGAAGGAGCTCTCTAGCGAGGGTCGTAGAGAGCTCAAAAAGTCCCGCACAACTGGATACCGAGCGCCTGATTGGTTGCTGGTGGAGGCGACCGCCGCGGTACCGATCAACTCGCGCAAGTACGTCTCGCTCATGCGCCAGAGCGCAGCGGAGATCACGGAATTCGGTCGACGCAATGATTTATCAGCTGCCGGAGCTCCACACATGCAGCAAAGAGCGCGCACCACCGCGAAGACGAGCTGCTGGCTCGTGGATTCACTGCTCAGCGTCGGAGTCTCTGTCGCTTCCACGCGATCGAGAATTTTGTGCAGCATGTCGAGCGTCGCGTGGATCAAGGCGCTGGCGGCTTCCCGCTGAGAGGTCCGCAAACACTTTTCAAACAGCGAGATGCTCGTCGTCGCGAGTCGTGAGATCACGAGTTCTCGATCCAGCCAACGCAGCAAGGTGTGCTTGACCTCGCCTGCCCAGGAGGCTTTCGTTGCGGAGAGATCCAGCGTGCGAAGTAAAGCCGACTCAAAATCCTCAATTGCTTTCTGGACAAGCGACGCAGCGCCGAGTGAATCAAGCGCTTGGCTGTCCATACACTCCAGTGCCGAAAGAACAAGGGTATCCACTTGAGTTTGGATCGATACAATCGAGGCGAGCTCGGCTGCGAGTGCTGTCGGGGCATCTTCCTCCACGTCTCCGAACGCGAGGCACCAGAGCATACTTGGAGAAGCGGGATAGAAACAGCTCATGCGAGGCTGAAGTGATAGGAGGCCTGCTGCCATGACTCGCGTCAGATCCGACTCAGCGTGGTGCTGCAGCCGTTCCAGAAGACCACTCGGTTGGAGCGCTTCGCTGGTATCGTCCCATTGCGACCAAATCGCCACCAGACTCTGTCGTATGGAATGACTCTCGGTGCGCGGTAACTCGGTATAGTTGCACTCAAAAGCTCGGTATAGTTGCACCAAGAATCGGCCAAAAACGTCGGCGCTGTCGCTCTTTGCCTCGTGGTCGTCTCGTTCGCCCTTGCCACGCAACTGGAGGGCACCGAACCGGATTTGTTTTGCATCTGGAGACACGAGAAGCTCATCGAGTTCGAGAGCGCGAATGCTCAACCCGTGCTCTTGCAGCACTGCGAGTCCAAGTAGAATCTGCCGACCCCAGAACGCGATCATCGACTGCCAGCGCTCGATCGAACACGGGAAGCCGGCGTCATGGAGGCGGCGGATACTGTCCGATAGCGTATACCACCCCGTGAGCGACTCACAGACCATCACTTGAGACGCGTCCTGGCCAGGTAAGAGCTCGGAGCGTGATATGGGCAGATCCACAGTCGACGGGATGAGGGGGACGAACAGCTCACGCGTCTTCCACTGTTGCACACGGCGATAGAATGCGTATTCTTGTTGGAAACTGCAGACACTGGTTGGCGTCGATGAATCTGCGTCGCACACGATGATCGTCAAGGCGATCTTGTCACGCCCAAAGCTTCCTTCGCCGTCGATAGCGAGTCGTGCGCCGACACGTCGCACAATAGGTGGAACACGAACGGAAACACTGGTCACAGTTGGCGAGATGCTTGGGAGTGCGGTCTTAAGCACTCGACGGTAGTGCTGGGTCGCGGACGCGCTGACAGCACGCTCAAGTACATTCGCGTGCGGCGCTTCTTGGATGCGTGCCTGGTGGACCTCGATACATTCAAGTCGCTGTCGGAGCCGCTTGCGAAGTAGCATCTGTGCGTATTTCTGCTCGGGGCTCGCTGCGCCCTCCGCATCGTGTGCCTGTTGTCGCGATTGTCTCCTGTCACACGACGCTCGGTCGGCGATTACGTCGATGCATCTGTCCAGCCGGTCACCCACATCACACGAGTGCAAGAGAAACTCGACGGCGAGTCGCGGCGGAATGAACGTCAGCAAGGCGTGGTACTCGCTGTCGACGTCGCGCGGCGACTCCTCTGAGCCACCGCTGCGCTTGGGAAGGGCGAAGGTGCAAAAGTGCTGCGTAATCATGACCCGCGTCCTAGCGTCAAGGCCGGACTGTCCAGGCTGCCTCTTCAACAGGTGACTGAGCACACCCGTGGTGTTGACGAGTTGGGAAAGACTCTCGATCGAGAGAAACTCACGCCGCCACTGACGAATCCGGAGCAGCACATCATCCACGGAAACAGTCGCATCACGTTCAGGCGGCAGAGTGGTTCGTAGCCGTTGAGACCACGGCCGAAACGCGGCACATCCTTGTTCATTTCCTTGAAGTGCCGCGTCTAGCTTCTTTGCTAGCATTGGCCGAGCCGGGTCCTCAAACAATGACTGGATGTACGACTCCACCGGGTCGTTTTCACACCGTGACCCCAAGGCCTCTAACCAGCACAACTGCTCCACTGTGTCGAGAATGGCTTCGGCAATTCGCTCTTTGCCAGTGCCGTCGGAACCCTCTTCAAATACCTTGCTGAGCAGCCGTTGGATCGTTACATGGATACTTCGTCGATGTGCGGTGATACGATCGCGTTGCGCCTGGACACCCTCCAGAATCGCCTGGCGGCGGATCCGAAAAGCCTCGAACTCCCAAGCGAGCCGCTGAGATAAATCCGCTTCAGACACACGCTCGCGGTTGCTAACGTGGGTGGCCGAGAAATGCCAAAACTGGAGAGTAAACCGCGCTTTGGATGTTCTGCCGGAGGTGCCAGCGGTTGCCACCATCATCGACGTGTCGCTGGCTCGACTTGGTCCGTAGCGCTTCTTCACCGGTGTGATGACAGCGCAGGAAGCCGAGTCACTTTCACGGTAGTAGCATCGCATGAACAGCCGGACCGACTCTTCATACGCCCTTGGGAACTTGTCCATCTCGTGTCGCGTCTGCTGAAGCACCTGCTTGCTCTTGATATCGTCCAAGAGCTCTCGTAAGCTCTTTTGAGCAAACACGCCGTCACGACGGTACTCACAGGCCACAAACACCACCCGAACGACGGTCTCGGACTGTAACAGCACTCGATCAAAGCCTGGCGTCGCCAATAGATCGCATTGCTTCGAAAGGCAGTCCGCTACATCCAACGTCACCATGAGCAACGAAAATGAGTCCGGAACGGCCACATCAACGACTTCACCACTCTCCAGCAAATACAATGCAAGCCGAACACAGCGTTCAGGTAGCTTCTCGTCCCATCCTCGAAGGGATGCTTCCTCATTTTCCGGAACGACGAGCGAGCTCTTGTGGGACGTGAGTACATCCTGAAAGCGTTCGCGGTACCCGTTGGAGAATAATGTCAGCTGATGGATGGAGGTGCTTGTTTGGTGAATGTGAGCTGCTGGCACACGGTTTGCGCTACCACTGGTATCAAACGCAGCTTGTAGAACAATCCAGACAACGATTTTACCGTCTCCGAACGCCGCAAAGATCGCTGAGTCTGTCGCTGTGATGGCGGAAACGTGGGCCTTAGTGCTAGCACTGGTCGGTTCTTGTTGGGAGGGTACCACACAGCAAATAGCGGATGGCTCATCATCCGCGCTGAGTCGTAGCGCCTTCACGTATGACGCCTTCGTCGATGCAACACAAGCTATAGAGCCTGCTACTGCGGTTGTGAACAGTAAGTTTGCGTCAGGTAGCCAGGCAAAGTCCTCCACGTAGGAGATGACTCGACCACTGGTGCTACTGGCGATCCATAGCACGTTCCTGGCTTTGCCCGTGTTTTGGAAGACCACGCTCATCCCGTCTTGCGAAGTTGCAAACGCCTCGATCAAACCGATAGACGAAATCGACTGGCATGCTGTCTTGAGCTTCGGATCTGCCGACGTCTTGAGTGCCACCATGGTGCTTTGAATGTAGAGCCGTCGCAGCGGGCGCAACGAGCTGTCAGCGCCACATCCCACGTAGAAATACACGAGACCGCCTCCTTGGGGGCGATCGGCTTCACTCAGCATGGTGGCGTTCACCACGAGACAGGAATCGCGGGCTGTTAAAGACAACAGTGTACGCCGACTGGAAGTGGACCGAATAAACCCGTCCACGGCCGAGTATACTCGTTGCTTTTGGCGCTCGTTCCATTCCTTGTCGCAGATTCCGTGAGCGACGGCCCCAATCTGCTCCTCTACCGGCGATGGCGACTTCTTAACCTTTGACGACTTCGAACCGGTGGTCGAGCTGGAATAGAACATTGTGAGTGAGGTGGACACGAGCTCACTCACGCCACCAGACGTCAATCGCCATGCCTCCACGTGCCCGTCCATCCGCAACAGGAAGACGGAATCAGTTGTCGAAGCGCACAACACAGCGGCAATTCGCTTGAGGTCGGAACTGTTGGCATCGGATGGTCGCAGTGATGTGGCACAAACGAACAGCTCAGCGTGCTGGAGTACCATCCCATGGCGCACAAAGTACGCGATCTCTGGCCACACCACGGCTCGCCGACTTTGAAACGTTTTCTCCAGTCGAGTCAGCAAAGCTTGAACGGCGGCGACATCGGGCGCTTCAGTCGGGGCTGCAGATACCGTAATCAACGAGGCAGACGCTTGCTTGATCAGCTCGTCCATCGAGACGCTGTGAAAGATTCCGTTCTGGTCGCGATTACCGGACAACAACGTGCGAAAGTGTTGGCGAAGCACCGTCAGAGCCAGCAGCTGCTCTGGCATCTCGTCCTCGTCTTCGAGCTGGTTACCAGCGCGCAAAGGGAACTTTAGCCACTTGACAAAGTCAATCCAACTTGCCGAGTCTTGTGACTCTACGCGGCTTGGATGGAGCATACTAATCCACGGAATTTGCCGAGCAACACTCTGGAGGTGTCGCCATGGAATTCGGTCGGCCTTGCTCCCTCCGAACTCAAGAAGGAGACCATCCCACACTGCTCGAAGCTTTCGCAGCGTAACATCGTCTCTCACAACCAGCAAGTCATCATGCAAACCAGGAGCCGGCTTGCCTTCACCCACAGATGCTGTCGAGAGCACAAGCTGCTCACCACTGATACCACCGCAGGTGATTAAGGAATGATCCGGCGTCTCCATCGTCCGGGCGAGAGTGAGTGAAGAACGAGTGGGGGTCGTAAAACCGCGTCGGTCCTGGGATCTTTCTGCGGATATGAACGATTTTTGAGGTGTTGCAGAAACCGCGCTCTCAATAAGAGCGTCGAGCACTTGGTCTCGAAGAAATTTCTAAACGAAATCACTTCAGGTCAGATCCAAGCTGACTGATGATGGCATAGATCCCATTCAAACACCCACCTCAACAGCGGCGGTCAACAAGCGGTTGCCGCCATCGACAGCAATCGGCGGCAAGATGAACACGAGGTCACGCGCAAAGTGTGGGAACAGAAAAGCACTGTGGAGCACGACCTTTGTCAAGTTGGGAAACGTACCCGTGTCCACGCTGACGATGAGCCGCTCCTCGGTTAGATCTCGGTTCTCCGTGCCGATTCGCACCAGCGCTCCTTGCTCTAAGTACGCGTTCGATGAACGCAGCACAATCGAGTCGCCGCCCGCGTCAGAATCCATCGCCAGTGCGGATTCGTGTAGCGCCGAGAGGCCCCGCTGCACTGGAATCTACAAGCCCATACGATCGTTCAGTTTCTCTCAATGCACTTTTGGTCCAGCCGCGGAAGGAGTACATTACTATACGATTGAGGAAGGCGTATTCGCGTTTCTCTTCTGGGTCGACTTGCCAGGCTTCATTGAAGTCGCGTTCGTTCGCTGACTGGTCCGGCCTCCGCGCATGGAATGGGTTTGAGTCTTGTGACGTGGGGAGGTACCGCCTGTGGCCTCTTGCTGTTCATAAGATTCTTTTCGAGGGGAAAACTCCGCAAGGATCTCCGATTCGATTGACTGGGAACGATCTGTGGATCGGCTCGTTGGGATCGTCAGCGCGCGACGTGCGCTTGCTGCCAGTGACTTCGTTTGTTGGTTCACTCTCGAATTGTTTGACTGGACAGCCGTCCTTGCACGGGAAGCCGGCGTTAGCGGATTACCGTTGACCGATCGACGTGACTGAGACTTCGCCACGATTTCGAGCTGCTTCTCGAGGTGCGCACTCTTTTGAAGCGCCTCCTCTCTGGCCAGTTCAGCTGCCAGAGCTTTCCGTTTGTAGTAGTCAACTGCTGGATCATTGGCTGTGTTGTGGCTTTCACCAATACCGGTCGATTTCCGTGGTGATGGAGGTGGAGGGAACTCATCGTCCGCGTTCCGTGTGTTCGTGAGCTTCTCGAGGATCCTCAGTACTTGGCAACCAACATTCATCTCTAACTGTCTTGCCTTCATGTCACCGTGCGTAATATTGTCAGGCAACAAGAGCGTACCGTTGTCAGTTTCCCGAAACCCGATAGCAAGGAAGAGCTGCACCCCGCCAGCAACTTTGACGACGACCGAAGAAAACGTACTCGTAGTCGTCTTTAGTTGTCGGTATCGGTCTTCGTCCTCCGGGTGCTTCAGGATGTTATCCAGACACATTGAGACCAGCTCGAGTAGCTTGATCCAATCTTGATACGGTCTCATCTCCCCAGCACCGCGTGCCACAGCACCGACATCACTGATCGAGGGAAACAACATCAAACGAGCGTGTCCGCCGAGCATGGCTGCGATAAGTTGGAGTCGCGACAGCGTCTGCGCGTCGAGCGGTATTCCCTCCTCCACAGATGATTTTGACGTCTGGAATCGGACTTGTTGGAACGGTTGCAGCACAAGTGCGGTTTCTGTAAGTGCATCGGATGGTTTAGTTTTTGTTGATTTGGCCGGTTCTGGTTTTGTTGTAATGGTCTGGTCTGGTACTGAGGCTCGATATCCGGCGAGTTCGAGCAACTCCTTCACCGGTTGTATGCGCTTTGACTGCGAGATGATTGTTGCACCGACTGGAATCTTTCGCACGTCCACGTTTACTGGCTGGTCGATGACACGCACGAGAAAGCCGATGAGTGTGTCCACTGTGGTGATCGCTTCTGCACGTCCAACAGCAAGACGCAAACGGCCGACGAGCGTTGAAACTTGCTCACTGAGAGACATTTTCTGATATGGCACAAAATCCGAAGCACTTAATGGATCAAACGAATGGTCCAAGCCGGGACCAAGTGCCCCAACGAAGTCAGCGAAGTCAACGCGATCATTCTTGTCAAGGTCAAATGCCTCGAAGGAGGCCCACCGAGGGACGTGCTTTCGGTCCGGATGCAAGTCGTCTGGAAGCAAGTATCCTCTCTTCTTTGTGTCTAGTGATTCGAAGAGTGTTTGCATCATTGCGAGCTGGGTGTTCTGAGCCGACGTCTTGTTGAACGTATCCAGCGCGTTCCTGCCATACGGATACATTTTCCCCGGCGTCTTAGCAGAGTGGACAGCTCTAGAAGTCCGCAGATCTTGGCTTTGTCGAGTGAGAGCCGCGGTTGAAGGTGCCAGCATTTGCACCAGATACTCCATGTCATCCTGTAACAAGCTCTCGATCTCTTGCTTTCGCCGCCACAGAAACCACTCCATCTGTTGCGACACACTCGAGAACGCGAAGTTGGATAAGCTTGCATTCACCGCGACGGTCTTGGTCTTTTCGCCCGCTGCACCCACACTGCCGAGTCCAGTGCCGCGCAAAACATACACACTACCTTGCGTTGAAGGCACCAAGTCATACCCAATCGACGCCATGAGGTCGGCACCGAACGGCAAGTAACCAATTTGCCGTTGAAACGTTTTGTTGGATTCGCGGATGCGCCAACACCTGGAATCCTTAGGGTTCTTCAGCACGGTCTCAGTGTAGACGACGAGGTGCCTCAAGACCTCTTCGCATTCCTCTAACGAGAGTGGGGTGTCAAGCTCTCGTTGCTTGGCGATACGCTGCAAGATTGAGACGACACTCTCCACACCGTCCATGACGGACAGCTCGGCGTCTAACTCCGAGCACTTTTCGCGCAACGTGTCGAGCGTCGCCTTGGGCAGACAACTGGATCGCTTCCCGTCTAGTGTGCGCGCACCGCGCAGCTCAAAGTGAGACTTTCCATACTCGATGAATCCAACCGCTTCAATGAGACTTGTTGCGCCGTCAAATCGCCCGAGTTTCTGGTGGAACGCCGTGCTGTCCGAGCGCACTCTCCAATAGTCTGGATTGTTTGGGAATCGTAAGACTTTTAGGCACATGTTTCGTACCAAGCCAATGATGCGCCGCACCTCGGTACTTTCGGTTCGCAGTCTCATTTTTTCAATCGCGTTTGCGACTGTCGGCGCGGACGTGAGTTCATCAATGACGAACCCACAGGTGGCGAAGATTTCAACCAGCGATACAGCAGCCGTTCGTTTACGAAGTGCGAGGATCGGTTGATCCAGCATCGACGGATCACTAACCGCTTTTGACGCAAATGTGTTCAGGTTTGACGTTGATATCGTCGCGTCACTTCCATCGTCTTCAGCGCCTTGGAGTGACTCAAACACTTCACGAAACCTCATGATAAGGTCCGCTTGAGCGGGCGTTCGACCAATGCAAAGTCGGCGGACAAGATCACCATGGCGTTGGCCACTAGGATCACCGTTGGAGAATAGACATGACGCCACAAACGCTACCGGCCGTAGATCGAGCTGCTCCGTCCACACCGGAACACGGCTCGAATCTGCCGAGCCGTAGAGCTGGTAATAACAGCACATGAACTCGGGCAACTGGAGCGCGTGGTGGGGCAGAAGCTGCATCTGTTTGAGATACACATCCAGTGGCTTGTTTGGAACTGCGCTCCGGGTAACCTGATCGAAGATCGATGCCAGCTCACTGACACGCACTTGAGCAGGGTACATTCGAGGGATCGCGCAGTCGTGGAAGAAGCGTTGCAGCGTCTCGAAGGTTCGAAAACCGATCTTTTGCTGCCACATCTCGAGCTGTTTCTTGCTTTCGTGATGGGAGGCAAAGCGGGCGTCAAGTGCGTTGGCCATGTTTTGCTGTATCTTGAGTTTACTGAGGTGATTCTTCGCGATCGCGAATGCTATCATCACCGTGTTGAAATCGAACTTGGAGTGTGTCCGTCGCGAGTCTTGGGTGCTGAACCACTCGTTGAGGTGCCTGCGCACGGTAGTATCGTCGGCGAGCCTTGCTGAAGATGACGAGCAGAACGCTTCGACAAGTTCGATGATTTTAGACTTGGATATTCGGCCACTTTCTTCCTGGTCGTGTTTGTTGAAGTGATCCTGGTAGCGTTTGAGACACTTTTTGTCAAACAGGGTGTGAAGTGCCTACAAAAGACACGATGTAAGAAAGCGCAGTAGGTGCAAGGACGAGTGAGCTGAGCTGCCATATACCTTGACTATCGGATCCCGACCACGTTTGGATGATTTCTTTGTCTTGGGTGAAGACGTATCGGATCTAGCACTCTCATTTGACTCTGCACCGCTGCTGCTACTCGTTTCATGGTCAACATGACGAAGCCGCGGCTTTTGCTTCTGCTCACCTTCTTCGTATAGCTTTCGTATACAGTTGCCACTTCTATGTCAGTCAACAGCGTTACAACCACCCAACACCTACGAATCCGTACCGTCATCGCTAATTGCTCAAGGAGGAAGATCACATCCACGTCCGACAGTTCTCGGATACTGTCACGATGGCTTTCTGCTCGGTGCTCACGCACGGGATCAGTTCGAGGCTTGATGGCCTCTTCAGGCACGTCTTCTTCTATGTCTCCATTCCGATAACGGATCTACATAATTGTTCTAGGTTAGGAATGGGTACACGAGGATCAGTGAAATAGAGATAGCGTACCGAATACGTCCGTCTGTCGCCAGTTCCGAGAATCGTTGCTTCCTCCCACCGGTCTGTCACGGATGCTTTCGCCATTCGGTTTGGGCGCTTCCAGCATGCCAAAACGGCTTGTTCACGCGATAATTTTTCTGAGAGGCGATCCTCATCAGAAATTTCGGCGTCCGAACATATGAGAAGAGCACCAGTGGCAATCCGGCTGAGAACATCTCCGCCCTTGTACTGAACGTCGCAAGTACCATCAGAATGGGTCTTCTTCACTCGTCCGATGCGTCGGGCCTTCTCATCGAGGGCCCTTCGCATTGTCACGCGCGAGCCTTTCGTTATCGTTGCGTTCTTCTTCTTCTTCTTCTTCGACTTCGACTTCGGTCGGTCGGAATCCGACGACAAGCTCGCACTTCTGCTCCTGCTTCGGCGCCGACTTTTCTTGTCCGACTCGTCCTCAGAATCGGCCTCAGCCTTTGTTGTTTTGCGGGAAGTTCGCTCGTTTTCATCGCGTTGCACAGCACGGACGGATTTTGTTGACACTCGCTTCTCAACATCACCATTGTCGTACTCGATGTCAACCGCATCATCACTATGTACCCGCGTAATAGAACCCCGCAGGTATCGACCTCTCCCTTTGTAATCAGCCTCCACAGCATCACCCTTCTCGTACCGCCTAGACTTCTTTGAGGGGCTTCCTCGTACCTCTTCTGTATCTCTTGAAGTTTTATCGGCTGAAGAGGTGGCTCGCACGTTTTCTGGCTTCACACGCTCTTCTAAATCACCGTCCTCGTAGCGGATATCGAACGTGCCGTCAGATCGTGCCTTCTTGATCACCCCGTTGTACCATTTGGAACCATTCTTGTACCGTGCAGTGATGTCATCTCCAACTTGCAGTTCAGTCTTCTTTGACTTGGCCTCAAGGACTTCTATGAGGTGAGGCGAGACAGAGAGCTCGACATCTCCATCCTCGTACTTGATATCGTACGTGCCATCTGTGCGAGTCCTTGTAATTCTCCCATGGAACCATTTGTTGCCCTTTTTGTAGCGCGCTTTAACGCTATCGCCAACCTCGAAACCTCTGTTGGCTTTCTCTCCTTGTCTCTCCTCGTCGTCTTCAGTTGTTTCAAGCAATTCGATCAAATCAGACCCAACTCGGGTGGCTGTCTCCCCGCCATCAAATTCGATGTCGAAGGTTCCGTCGGTTCGAGCTCTTGATATTCTCCCTCGGACTTTCTTCGAACTTCGCTTGTGCTTGGACATGACCGAGTCTCCCTCTCTAAGCCTCGACGTATGACTTGTCTTTGAGTCCTTCGTTTTCTTGGCGCTTGCGACGATGAGGTTTCGAGCAACTCGGTTCTCAACGTCGCCATCCTCGTAGCGGATGTCATACATATTGTCCGAATGTAGGCGCACGATCTTTCCGCTGTACAGCTTCTTGCCTTTCTTGAAATAGGCCTGAACAGCATCTCCAACGGAGAGTTCACCTTCGTCATCGTCCGATTGGTTTCCGCGTCTCTTGCCACTGTCGGTGTCCAGCTCGACTTTGTCGATTGGTACACGATCTTCGTCGGTGCCGTCTAGATATCGAATATCGCACGTTCCATTTGTGCGAATTCTCGTGACCTCGCCTCGATAAAGCTTCTTTCCAGCTTTGTGTGTTGCGATCACGGAGTCACCTACTCGTGACTCACGCCCCGCCTTTGGTTTTGAATCATCGACTGTCGAAACAGATTCGATCATATCTCGTGCAACGCGTGTTTCGGTGTCGCCATCTTCATACTTGACATCATATGTTCCATCCGTTCGAACGCGTGATATGACGGCCTCATAGAGCTTCTTCCCACCCTTGTAGCGCGCTTTCACGTGGTCGCCAACCTCAAGTTCTCTATCCTTCTTCTTCGGCGACGAACGTTCACGAGTGCGCTCGATTCGAGAGGCGTCTACCCGGGACTCTTTCTCACCATCATCGTAATCGATGTCGTAAGTTCCGTCCGTGCGGACTCGACTGACTCGACCCGGATACCACTTGGAAGATTTTTTGTTCTGAACTTTGATCATATCCCCGACTTCAAACGCAGGTGGATCCTTGTCCTGTCGATCTTTGGACGTTGTACTTTCAGACTCGATGTATTCAGCTTCCACGGCCGTTTCAACATCACCGTCCTCGTATTTGATATCGTACGTGCCATCTGATCGCACTCGCTTGATGGTTCCACGGAACAATTTTGCACCCTTCTTGTATCGCGCCAACACTGCGTCGCCCACTTCAAACCCACGCTTTTTCTTAGGCGAACTCGTCTTACCACCTTCGCTTCGCCCTTCCGCTTCGATGTGGGCTGCTTCGACACGCATTTCGACATCACCATCTTCGTACTCAACATCAAACGTTCCGTCAGTCCGGACCCTTGTGATCTTGCCGGCATAGTACTTTGCTCCTTTTTTGTATCGAGCCTTGACGACATCGCCAACCCGAAGCCCATCGTCTCGTTTTGAAGTTGACTTGACAGGCGACGACGGTTTTCTATCTGCTTCGATCATGTCCTGCTTGACTCGTGTTTCGGTATCGCCATCGTCATATCGGATGTCGCACGACCCATCGGAGTGAATTTTCATAATCTTACCAGGGAACAGTTTGGATCCCTTCTTGTATCGGGCCTTCACGCGATCGCCAACTTCTAGATTAGCTTCATCTGTTGATCGGGTGCTGTCTTGATCCGCTAGTTCGACATGTCGTGGGTCTACTCCGGTCTCGACGTCCCCATCTTCATACTTGATATCGTACGTTCCGTCCGCCCGTGCCTTCTGAATCTTCCCTGGGAACACTTTGGCTCCTCCTTTATACCGCGCCTTCACTGCATCCCCCACGGAGAAGGACGGTGATGACATCTTTTTCGGGCTGGAAGACTTGGAAGCCACAGACGACTCGGCCGCGTCCTCGATGAGACCGGCTTCCACGCGCGTCTCGACGTCGCCGTCTTCGTACTTTATATCGTACGTACCGTCGCTGTGAAGGCGCTTGATCGTACCGGGGTAGAGTTTCTTCCCGCCTTTGTACTTGGCGCGGACCTCGTCGCCGACGCGAAAGCTTTTACGCGAATTCTTCGCAGAGTTCGAGCCACGATCCTCAGCGTCGGACTTGTCGTTGTCGGCAAACTCAATACACTTGGCCTCGACACGGCTTTCCGTGTCGCCGTCCTCGTACTTGAGGTCGTACGTTCCGTCCGAATGGACTCGCGTGATCACGCCGGCATAGAGCTTCGCCCCTTTCTTGTATCGAGCCTTGACTGTATCTCCGATCTGTGGTCGTGCTTGGTTCGTCTTCTTCTTGGGCGACGACGAGGTCTCGCGCGGCGTGTCAGTCTTTTGCGAATCCCCGTCCGCCTGGATGTAGCTCGCCTCGACTCTGGTCTCCACGTCGCCGTCATCATACCGAACGTCGTACGAGCCGTCGCTGTGCGCCTTGGTGATCTTGCCCGCAAACAGCTTGGTGCCTTTCTTGTACCGCGCCTTGACGGGATCGCCCACAGCGAACCGCGCGGCCTTGGACTTGGCGCTGCCGCCGCCGCTGGGCGAGAGCGCCGACAGCGTCTTTTTCGCTGGCGACGCCGCTTTGGCCGCCACGGCCTCGATGTGCGCCGCCTCCACCTTGGTCTCCACGTTGCTGTCGTCGTACTCGATGTCGTACGAGCCGTCGCCGCGCACGCGCGCGATCTTGCCGTCGAACCACTTGGCGCCCTTTTTGAACCGCGCGCGCACGCGGTCGCCCAGCTCGAAGCGACTGCTCGCGCTCGCCGCGTGCTTGGCCGGGGACGACGGGCGGCTGCCACTGTTGCTCCCTAGAGACGGCGGCAGCGCCGTGGCGGCCACGGCGGCCAGGCGGATGGGGCTGGACGCCGGCGCGTCGGCTGCCGCCGCCGCCTTCTCTTCGCGGACGTCGTCCAGCGGCACGTTCTTGCGCAGCGCGCCGTCGCGTGCGAGCTTGACCACGCAGGTCTGCGCAGCCTCGCGGACCAGCACGAGCGAGCCCACGTCGCTCGTGCCCACGATGCGCACGGTCATGCCGGCCGTGAGCTTGCCCATGGTCGCCTAGCAGATTTCCATTCTCTGCGCGCGAAGAAACCTTTCAGGGGCAAAGGAAACCCGTACTTAACACTAGGTACATATTTAACGACTAAGTGCGGTTGAAGTGATAGCTATTTTATTATAGTACAAAGTACGTCCGGATCTTCTTGGCGTACCCGTGGATCGAGAGCAATGTGTGGTACTCGACCTTGAAGCCGTGCGCGGGCGTGTCCTTGTTCATGCGCGCCCACGTGGCCTCGCTGATGTGGATGCGGCCCGGGACGCCGCTGCTCTCGAGCGAGTGCGCGATCGTGACGGTCTCCCCAAACAAGTGGTACCGCGGGTCTTTGCTCCCCACGACGCCCGCGAGCACGGGCCCCGAGTGGATGCCGATGCGGATGTTGAGGTCGGGCACGCCGCAGTTGCGCCGCAGATTGGGCAGCACGGCGAACATCTCGGTGGCGGCCGTGACCACGGCGAGCGCGTTGTTGGAGCTCACGATCGGACAGCCGCCGACCACAAAGTACGCGTCGCCGATGATCTCGACCTTGTACAGGTTCTCCTTCTCGGCGATCGTGTCGAAGCGCGTGTACATGTCGTTTAAAAACTGCACGAGCTCCATGGCCGAGACCTTGGACGAGTAGGCCGTGAAGTTGACCATGTCGGTGAAGAGCACGGTCACGTTGTCGAAAAAGTCGGCGATCGTAGTCTCCGGGTCGTCCTTGAGCTTGTGGACGATGGTCTCCGGAAGCAGATTCAGCAGCAGCTTGGTGATCCGTGCCTCTTCCTCCACGAGCTTTTGCTTCTGCGAGTTGAGCGTGATGTCGCGGTAGTGGTTGATGCGCTGCTTGAACTCCGAGTTGAACACGACCCAGGCCTGGCCCGCGAAGAAGATGAAGATGTAGAGCGCGTTGCGCCCCACGCGCAGCTGGTCCGTGTCCGAGTTCCACTTGTACGCCGGCGCGACCACGAGGTTCGTGAGCAGGTAGATCGCGAGGATCATAAAGCCGCTCGCGACGCGCAGCAGGAACGAGACGTTGGCGAAGTAGCACTGGTACAGCGCGATGACCGACATGTACGCGTGGCCGAGCGAGTTGGCCGCGACGCTCTCGGTGTTGAGCGTCATGGCGATCACCAGCACGATGCACACGGACGTGGACTGCTCCCAGTCGAGGAACTTGGGGGAGAACGTGTAGAGCAGGTACGAGATGCCGAGCGGGTACATGACGCAGAAATTGAGCACGAAGATGAGGTGGCTCTCGGCGAACGCGCGCTCGGTCGCGAGCCGAATGGTCATGTACATGGTCATGAACGGCTTGAGAATCAGAAACACGAGGATCGAGAGCCGGAAGAAGCGCAGCCAGCGCGCGCGGTTCTCGAGCCGGTAGCTCTCCTCGAACTCGTACGCCTCCGGCGTGAGCCGCTCGCTCGCGCGCGCGCGCCCGTGGACGCGGAAGAGCACCTCGAAGCGCGTGAGCCCCTTGGGCAGCTTCATGATCTCGGTGCTCGCGTCGCCGGCGCTGGCGTCGCCGTGGCGGAACTCCTCGGCCTCCTCGACGATGTCGAAGATGTTTTCGCGGATGATCGAGCGCTTCTGGTTGGACAGCTGCGCGAAGCTGCTGCGCCGGATGGTGGAGATCGTGCGGCGCCGCTCCTCGGGCTTGAGCACCGAAGACATCGCCACCGGCAGCGCCGTCGCGGACGTGGTCGCGATCGTGGCCGTGACCAAGTCGCTGGCCTTTTGCATCGTCAGGTGGCGCTTCATGGTCATCGAGCCGTCCGGGTTGAGCACCACCGACGGCGACGCGAGCACCAGCAGATTCGCGAGCGAGTTTTGCTTTTTCATCGACGAGGAGCTCAAGTCCCGGGACGTTGCATTACCGCCGCCGCCGCTGCCGCCCGGGAGGGCGCCGCTGTTCTGGCGCCGCGTCTGGCGGATCATGGTCATGCGCGGCGGCGGGCCGCTCAGCCGCGACGCGCTCGACGTAGCCGACGGCTCGCTCGTTGCCTCTGCTGGGACCGTGGCCGCTGCTGCCGGACCGGCCGCCACGAACTTGGTGGGGGGCGACGTCTGTTTGGTGCCGTTCCCCTCCGACGCCGGCGCCGCCGCGACAGCGAGGTTCACGGGCGCAGCGGCGGGCGGCGGCGGCACGAGAAAGTTGCCGCGGCCGCGCAGAAAGTACGTGTCCATCTCGCCGCGGCCCTTGACGAACACCTTGCCGCGCAGCGCCGTGGAGTAGTTCTCCTTGATGATGTCGTAGGTGGCGGCCGTGATCTGGATCTGGCCCGGCAGGTTCGTGGTCTCCATGCGCGAGGCCACGTTGACCGTGTCGCCAAAGAGCTTGAAGCGCGGGTTGCGGATGCCCACGACGCCGGCCATGAGCCCGCCCGAGTTGATGCCGATGCGGATCGTGAGGTTCTTGACCGTCGTGCCCCAGGGCTTGCGCGAGATCTTCTCGTTCATCTCGGGCATGCACCGGATCATGTCGAGCGCGAGGTTCGCGACCAGCTCGGCGTGGTTCGCGATCGGGTCCGGGCACCCGCCCACGACCATGTACACGGCGCCGATGGTCTCGACCTTGTGGACGTTGTGGACATCCACGAGCTTGTCGAACTTGTAGAACAGGATGTTGAGCATCTCGACCACGTGCTGCGGCTTGAGCTTGGACGAGTAGTAGTCAAAGTCGCAGACCTCGGCGAAGAGCACGGTCGTGTGCGCGTACTCGTCGGCGATGAGCTCGCGGCCGCTCTGGAGCTGCACGACGATCGACTCGGGCAGCATGCTGTTGAGCAGCGCCTTGGAGCGGCCTTCTTCCATGCGGAGCTGCTCCTGCTGGAGCAGCACCATGAGCTCGCTCATGTAGCTCACGCGGATCGCGTACTCGCGCGACTGGCTCGGCAGTAGGATCAGTAGGCAGAACAGGCACGCGTAGAGCGTCTCGCTGGACACGCGGTCGCGACTCGAGCCGCCGTCGCTGTTGCCCTCCGGGATGTACGCGAGCATGACGACGACGTAGACCGCGAGGTAGAACAGGCAGAAGACCGTGCACTGGAAGAACCGGATGGGCGTGCAGCTGTAGATGTACATGATCACGAGGCAGACCCAGGAGACGCCGTAGTCGTTCGTGAGCTTGTTGTACGCGAGCGGGTACGCCGCGACCGTCGCGATGCAGATCCACGTGAGCCAAAAGTCCTCCGTGTACGAGTGCTTGCGCGCGCGAAAGTAGGTGAGGAAGAGCAGCGGCAGCACGACCGCGATCTTGAGCCCGACCACGAGCGTGAATTTCGGAAGCTGCGTGCTGCCCACGTAGGGCGTGGACGCCGCCGGCTTGATCGAGCTGCTAAAGTCGAGGTTCTTCCAGAGCACGACGTAGTCGTACGCGAACGTGAGCACCATGAACACGATGAGCGTGGTGAGCCCGCGCAGGTAGAGCCGGCGCTGTGAGTTAGCGTAGTACTTGGTGAACGACTCCTCCATCTTGACGATGACCGCCGAGGACGTGATGTTGATAAAGTAGAGCTTGACAAAGTGGATCGCGACCTCGTCCATGATCGAGAGGAAGATGTTGAACTCGCTCAGCGCCTTGGACCGCGACACGGACGAGTCGCGCGGCATGTCGAGCGACGTGCGCTTGGTGAGCAGCGCCGACGTGCTGCCGGCGCCGCCCGCGCCCAGCGGCTCGGGCGCCACGCGCGAGTTGAGCTGCCGCACGCTGCCCATGGTGACGGCCGTGACGGCGAGCGCGGCCTCGGTCAGCGCCTCGTTCGTGTTGCGGATCGTGTTCTTGCGGCGCCCGACGCCGTTCGCGACCTGCATGGAGACGCTGGACGACCGCCGCAGCTGGATCGTTGAGGTCTTGCGCGGCGACTCGCTCGGCGAGCGGTCGATGGACCCACGCTCGCCCACGGCCGCGAGCTTCTCGGCCGCGTGCACGCGTTGCGTCATGCGGGGACGGGGACGGGGGGCGTTTGAATAGACTACGCACACACTCAGGCGCCAACGGCGTCAACAGGCCACCCCGCAGACAGACCACGAGGCGCGAACACAAACACACACACGGACGGCGGCGGGCGAACACAGCAAACGGCGCCGCCCAACCTGACGAGGGTCGCGCTAATTGCAGACAAAGCGCGAAACGGCGGAGAGCTCGCAAAACAAGTGAGACTGAACCCATTCCTGTTTTAGGACGACCATCACTCTGCTTCATTTAGATCTACTATAGTATCGTTTCTAAACCGCGGAGAGCTACGTGTCGTCAGATCCCTCCGACACGCGCCCGAAAGAGAGACGGTGACGATGGCGCCACGCCGCAAGGACGCCGCCGCTGCCAGGGGCTCTGCCGCTGGCACTGCCACCACCGTCGCCGCTGCTGCCGCGCGGCAGCCTGCGCCGCGCGTGGTCGTGGACGTGGACGTGGGCGAGCGCGCGCTGTGGGCGCCGTCGCTCGAGACGGCCGTGTCGCTGCTCGTGCTGCCGCGCGTGGCGTCGGCACTGCTGAGCCCGATCGCCGACTGCGACGAGACGTTCAACTACTGGGAGCCGCTCCACTTCCTGCTCCACGGCTTCGGCTTCCAGACGTGGGAGTACAGCCCGGCGTACGCGCTGCGCTCGTACCTGTACCTCGCGTTCCACGTGGCCGTCGCGCGCGCCACGCAGCTCGCCGTGGCGCTCGGCGTCGCGGCGCCGCCTGCGACCGCCAAGCTGCTCGTGTTCTACGGCGTGCGCGGCGCGCTGGGCATCGCGAGCGCGTACTGCGAGGCGCTCTTCTACCGGTCGTGCGTGCCGCACTTTGGGCGCCGCGCCGCGCGCTACCTGCTCGTGCTGCTGCTGTTCAACGCCGGGCTCTTCCACGCCAGCACGGCGCTGCTGCCCAGCAGCTTCGTCATGGCGCTGCTCGTGCTGCTGCTCAGCGCGTGGATGGACGGCCGCCACTTCCTCGGCGTCTTCTGGGGCGTCGTCGCCGTGCTCTGCGGCTGGCCCTACGTCGGCGCGCTCTGCGTGCCCTTCATGCTCGACACGCTGCGCGCGCGCGGCGTCGCGCCCAGTCTGCTCGCGGGCGCCGCGATCGGCGCGGCCGTGCTCGCCGCCGAGCTTGGCGTCAACTACTACTACTACCGCAAGCTCGTGCTCCCGGCGTGGAACATCGTGCAGTACAACGTGCTCAGCGCGGAGACCGACTCGACGCTCTACGGCACCGAGCCGCTGAGCTACTACCTGCTCAACCTCGCGCTCAACTTCAACGTCGCGGCGCTGCTCGCGGCGGCCTCGCCCCTCGCGCTGCTGCTACTGCCAGCCACTTCGTCCTCCATCACCACGACGGCGCAGCGCGCGGCGTTCCTCTCGCCGCTGTTCATCTGGCTCGCGATCATGTTCTCGCAGCCCCACAAGGAGGAGCGGTTCCTCTCGCCCGTGTACCCGCTGCTCTGCCTCGGTGCGGCCGTCACGCTCAGCGCCGCGGTCTCGCGCCTCCAGCGCGTGGTCGCGCCCGTCAGCGCCGCGCTGGCCGCGACGCTCGTCTCGCTGCTCGTCCATGGCGCGCTGGGCACGTACGCGGCCGTGTCGGTCGCGCGCGTCGCGAGCAACGTGGTCAACTTCGCCGCGCCTTTCCGCGTGTACCAGCACCTCGCCGAGCACGTGCTGCCCCACGACGCGTCGCTGCGCAGCTCAGCGAAGCCCGTGAACCTGTGCGTGGGCAAGGAGTGGTACCGGTTCCCATCGAGCTTCTTCCTGCCGTCCAGCGCCACGCGCGTGCAGTTTATCAAGTCGGATTTCAGCGGACTGCTCCCCAAGCCCTTTGAGCAGCACGCGACTGCGACGTCGATCGTGCCCACGCACATGAACAACCGCAACCAGGAGGAGCCGTCGCGGTACGTGGCGCTGGCCGAGTGCGACTTCGTCGTGGACCTCAACTTGCCCGACCAGCATGAGACCAAGTTCTGGGAGCTCCCGGACGAGTGGCAGCTGGTGTTCAGCGCGCCGTTCCTCCACGCCGAGGCCTCGCGGTCGCCCTTCCGGTCGTTCTACGTGCCGTTCCTCACGCCGCAGCACGTCGCGTTCGCGCAGTACGCCGTCTACAAGCACAAGCGCCACCAGACCGCACAGTAGACGCGTTGAAAACCAAAGACACTGTCGATTTCCTGTTCCTCTTTCTTCTTCTCCTTCGCGTTTCTCCACTACGCAGCCATGGGCTCGGCGGTCTTGGCGGCCGAGGCGGCGACCTGCGGGTAGAGCTGCTCGATCTTCTCGGCGCAGTGGTTCACGTTGAAGCAGATGCTCGCGATCTGCGCGTCAAAGGCCGCGAGCGCCTCGTCGTCCGTGTTCTCAAACTCCAAAAAGCCGTTAAACTGGTCGATGCTGCCCTTCATGCGCTCCTCGCAGATCATGGTCGCGGCCACGCGCTCGGCGCTCGCGGGCTCGATCGCGAGCAGCTTGCCCAGCTCGTCGAGCGCGATGCTGCTGTACACGCGGCTCGCGGCCAGCAAATTGTGCTCCAAAAACGCGTTCTCGAGCACGCTAAAGCCATTCGCGAGCACGGCCTGCTGGTGCGGCAGCAGGCTCTGCTCAAACGCAGCGAGCTCCGGGCGGCGGATGAGCTGCTCAGTGTACATCTTCTCGAGGATCGGCGCGTGCTCGCTGTTCTTGACGCGCTCGTCCTTGTACAGCGTGCCCAGCAGGCGCGAGCGCTGCGGGCCGGCGGACGCCAGGATCGCGCACGTCACGGCCTTGCCCAGCAGCTCGAGCAGGTCGTCCGGGTCCACCTCGTCGGGCTTGGACTGGGAAAACTCGTAGTAGCGCAACGCCGCGTCCAGAAACTTGCGCTTCGAGTCGAGGATGCGCGCGTACGACACCTGGTACCGCAGCTTGAGCGCCCAGTCCTCGACGTTGTGGATGAAGCGCGAGGCGCGGTTGATAAAGTTCTCGGCGTCCACGGTCTCGTCCTCCTGGAGGTACAGCTCCGCGATCTTGACGTACTTCTCGGCCTTCTGCACGTCCGAGTACTGGCGCGCCGAGCTCTCGAGGTTGATGGCCGCGAGCGCCTTGGCCGCTTCGATGTACTCTTCCTCGTCCACGTACAGCTCGGCCAGCGCCTCGCGGAGCACGACGTCGGCCTCCTCGAACGACAGCAAGCGCGGCTTGAGCTTGGCGAGGCAGAACGAGATGAGCTCGAGCTTCCACTTGTGGGTCTCCGGGTCCAGGCGCTGCACAGCCGTCGCCAGGTGCGTGATGGCCTAGGAGGAGGAGGAGGAGGAGGAGGTTAGTAGGCGGGCGGAGGCGAGGAGCGGAGAAGAGGGATAGAAGCACGCACAGCGCGGGAGACCACGAGCAGCACGTCCTCGTCCAGCACTGCGACAGGGAGGAGACAGAGCATGAGGAGGAGGGTTAGACCAGCGGAGGAGGAGGAGGAGATCACTAAACGCACGGTGCGTGACGATGGCCTTGAGGCTCTCGGGCTGCGCGAGCGACCCGTCCAGCAGCGCCTTGTACGCCGCGGTCTTCTCCTTCTGGTCGCTCAGCGACGCGATCTGCAGATGCAAAGTACACCGACACACGCAGCGAAACGTCAGCTATGCGATGCGCCATGTCCCATCGCCGCACACGCGCCGTAGCGTACGCTGCGCAGCGCCGCGGGGACGCTCTCGGCCATGTTGGTTCTCCTCTCGGTGTCGTCCAAAAGATGTTTTGCGATCTGCTGGGTTGATTCTGATGGGAGCGAAGAATGGTAATTTACGGGAGGCCTGGATAAATTACTTGAGTGGGCAACTCCATTATAATACATTTCAGCTTGAATTATAATCCAAAGGCCTGGTTGTTGCCGAGCGGCGGCAGCGCCTTCTTGGCGCCGGGCGCGCCGGGCGTGCCGCGCTCGCTGCCACGCCGTTGCAGCTCCGGCTCCTGTGGCGCCCTCGCCGGTTTGCCGTTCACAGTGCTGCCGTGCCTTGCGCTGCTCTGCTGAGACCCTGGCGGCGCCTTCGGTTGGATCCCTTGCGGAACTGAGTTGTTCTGCTGCTGCTGCATCTGCGCCTGTAGCAGCACGTGCGGCTTGAGCACGTTGAGCACGCCGACGTTGGGCGCGCGCGCGAACGTCTTGTTGTACATCTCCTCGCGGTTCAGCAGCTCGCGCTTGAAGTAGGCCATCTCGTCCAGCGTGCGCTTGACCAGCGCGTCGCGCTCGCCCACCGCGCGCTCCAGCGCCTGGATGCGCGCCACGTCCTCTTCGCGGGACTCGCGCCGCGCGTACCGCAGCTCCCACTCGTCCACGGCGCGCTGTAACGCGTCCACGTGCTCGCACAGCGCGCGTCGCGTCTCCTCGAACTGCTCGCTCAGCTGCCGTATCTCACTTAAGTTCTCCTCCAGCAGCCGGTCCATGTCGCGCTTGGCCGCGCGCTTGAGCTTCTCGAGCTCCTCGCGGTTCGCGCGCTCTAGCGCAGCCACGCGGTCCTGCGCCTCGCGCTTCACGCGCTCGAGCGCCTCGTGGAGCGCCTCGCACGCGCGCTGCGACGCGCTCAGTTGTGCGTCACGCTCGCCCAGCGCCGCCGCCAGCGCGTCGTGCTTGGCGCGCCAGTCCGCGAGCAAGGCGTCGTGGCGGGCCGTGGCCCCGTCCGTGGCGCGCGCGTGGTCGGCGTCCGCCTGCGCGCGCTGCTCCTTGAGCTTGCGTGCCATCTCGGCGCGCAGCGCGAGCGCTTCGCTGTTGCGCTGCGCCTGGAGCGCGTCCTCTCGGGCTGCATGGGCCGTGCGCAGCGCCTCCAGTGCCGCCGCATGCTGCTGCTCCAGCTGCGCCTTCTGTGACTCGGCGGCCGTGGTGGCGCGTGTCGAGAGCTGTTCAAGCGCGTTTACGTGGCCGCTCTGAAGCCGCGCGAGTTGCTCGCCGTGGGCCGTGTTCGCCGCCTCCGTCGCCGCCTCATGGGACCGCGACAGCGCCGCGAGCTGCTGCTCGTACTCGTCCTTGAGCTGGGCCATCTCGGCCACAAGCGCAGCGACCTCACGCGCGCGAGCTGCCTCGAGCTGCGCCAGCTCGTCCTGCGCCGCCAACGCCGCGTGCTCCGCGCGCTCTCGCTCGCCCGCCAACTGCACATGGAGCTCCGCGAGCTGCTGCGTGTGGCCCGCAGCCAGCGTGTCCTGCTGACTAGTCAGCTCGGCCGCGCGGTGGGCGTCCCACGCGGCCTGCGCCGCCGCGAGTTTGGCCTCGTGCTCCTTCACCAACTGCGCGAGCGCGCGCGCGTGGTCGGCCGCGAGCCGGTCCTTCTCGCCCGCGAGCCGCCGCAGCGCGCTCTCGTGCTGCGCCGCGAGCTCCTTGAGCTGCCGCTGGAACGCCTCGTCGCGGTCCTTCTGCGTCTTGCCCGACGCCTCCTTGTCGCGCTTGGCCTGCGCGAGCTGCGCCTCGCTGGTCGCCAGCTTGGCCGTCAGCTCCGCTAGCTTGGCTGTGAGCTCGGCAATCTTGGCGCGCGTCTCCGCGGCCGCCTGCGCGCTCGCACTCAGATCGCTCTGCGCCGTTTTGAGCTGCGTCTCGAGCTGCGCGAGCCGCTGCGTCCACTGCGCCTCGCTCGCCGCGGCGGCCGCGCGCTGCGTGTCCAGCTCGCACGCGTGGCGCTGAGCCAGCTCACCCAACGCGCGCTCCAGCGACGCGCTCGAGTCCTGCGAGAGCCGCGCCTCGGCGTCGGCCACCCGCTTCTCGGCCTCGCGCTGCAGCGTTTCAGTCTGTTGATCGTGGTCGCTCCGCAGCGCCCCCACCGCCTTGGCGTGCGCATCCTTGAGCTCCTGGAGCCGCGCCGCGTGGTCCGCGCGCAGCGTCGCAATCGTGCGGTCCGCGTCCTCGAGCTTGGTGCGCAGCGCCTGCGCCGCCTTGTCCTTGTCCTGGAGCGTCGACGCGCGCAGCAGCTCGGCGCTCGCGAGCTTGCTCTGGAGCTCGTCGCGCGCGCGTATGAGCTCGGCAACGCGTGTCTCGAGCGCCTGAACCGTTTGGGCTGAAGCGGCCTCGCTCGCCGCCGCCGCCTGCCGCTGCTTGGCCAGCTCGCTCTGGAGGTTCGCGAGCTTGAGGTCGCGCTCGCTGAGTTGCTGCGTGTGCTGCGCGTTCCGCTCCGACAAACTCGCAGACCCGTTGAGCAACTCAAGTTGCAGCCCGTCGCGCTCTTTGGTGGCGAGTGCCAACGCCGCGTCGCGCTCGCACAGCGTCGCCTTGAGCGCCTCCAGCTCGCGCGCGCGCTGCTCGCTGGTCGCCGCGCCCGTCGCGACCGCGTGGAGTAGCTTCTGCGCGTTCGCCTCGCTGTCCTTGCGCACACTTTGCGCCTCGTGCTGCGCCTGCCGCACCTCGAGCTCGAGCCGCTGGATCGTGCGCTGCAGCTCGCTTTGCGTCGCCAGCAGCGCCTCCTTCTCAGCGCGCAGCCGCGTCTCGCCCGCACGCAGCGCCTCCGCGTCCGCCAGCAGCACCTCCATCTTGCCCACGAGCTGCTGCTTGGTCTCGTCGAAGCGCTGCTGCGCGGCCTCGCGCTCCTGCTGCCATTCGAGCCGCTGCGCGTCGGCGCTCGCCTGCGCCGCCGCCTCCCACTCGTGACGCTGCGTCGCGAGCTGCGTCGCCATCTCGGCGCGCAGCGCGTCCTGCGCGCGCAGCTGCTCGCTCAGCATGTGCGTGAACTTGGCGTTGGAGCTCGTAACCACTTGCTCGAGCTCGTCGCTGTGCGCGCGCGCGAGCGCGTCCAGCTCGCGGCGGTGCGCGGCCTGGAGCGCGCCAGAGGACGCCGCGGCTCCGGCCTGCTGCGATTCGGCCACGCGCGTGAGCTGCTGCACGCGGTCCACGAACGCGCGGCGCGCGGTCTCGACCTGCTCCTCGAGCATGGCCACGCGCCGCTGGAACTCGAGCTGCGCGGCCTGCTGCTGCCGCGCGGCCTGCTGCTGGAAGGCCGCGAGGTCCGCGAGCAGCTGCGCCTTGTCGCGCGCGGCCGCGTCCTTGTGCGCCGCGAGCTGCTCCGAGAGCGCGCGCAGCTTGGCGGCCGCGTCCTGCGTGAGCTGCTGCTCCGAGCGCGCGTGCGCATGCTGGAGGTGCACGAACTCGCTCTGGAAGTCCTCGTTGCGCGTGTTGAGGTGGAAAATGACTTTGGTGAGCTGCGCGATCTTCTTGCTCATCTTGAGGTGGAGCTCCGCCGCCGCGGCCGCGGAGCCGGAGGCACCGCCACCATAGTCGCCCATGGCGAGCCGTCTGTCCGTCTACTACAGAGTCAGCGTGTGTGATTGTGCGTGATGGAGAAGAGAGAGGGGAGAAGAGAGAGATGGCTGTTTGCCGGGACATGCTCACGAAAATAGCTGTGTGTTGCGGAGCGAGCGTCTAAAACCGCGAACATGCATTTTAGCAGGCAGTCAACATCTGTTATTTCACCATGGCAGGTGGGCGAGTGCCCTTTCGTATACGTTATTAGAGGTTTCCAGAGCGACGCTTCGCCGAGTTTCCTCCACGTATCTTGCCTTCATCCACACTCAACACCATGCATCCGACGCCACGCCGCCTCCTACGCTCGGTCCTCCTCTTCCTCCTCCTTTCCCTCCACGCGCACTTGGCGGCCGCGGTCGTGAACGTGCCGGGCGTCGAGTTCAACGTGGCCGCGGGCCAGGCGGCCCACGCGAGCAGCTACTACGACTACGCGCCCAACCCGGTGCGTGACACGGCGTTCGTGCCGGACAACGCCATCGACGGCTTCGCGGACGAGAGCAGCTGGTGGTCCAGCGGCGAGGAGCGCAACGCCTCGTCCGTCTTCTGGCAGCTCAACCTCACGGCCGCGCCGCCCACGCTCGTGCGCATCGTCGTGCGCTGGCACGGCTTTTTGAGTCCGGCGAGCTACAAGGTGCGCGTGTCGCTCCAGGGCGAGAACTTCCGCACGATCGCGGTGCTCGCGGGGCAGCCACTGGCCTTTGACCGCGTGGACGTGGTCACCGCGGGGCTCGACAAGGTGGACACGCGCTTCCGCTTCGTGCGCGTGGCCATCGACGCGCCCAACGTGTGCGCCGACGCGCTCTCGTGCAGCGCCGACGGCGGCGCCGCGGCAATCCGCATGACCAACGAGCGCGTGATCTACGGCATCCGCGAGTTTGAGCTCTGGGCCACGGGCGTCAAGAACGCCGCCGCCACAAGCCGCTCAGGTCTTGTTCTCCAGTGGCTGCTGCCGTTGCTTCTGCTGCTGCGTGCAAGCGACGTGGTGGATTGAGGCGGAAGAAGGAAGATAGGAATGTCAAAGAAGATCTATATTGTCACAGTGTTGGTATACAGAAGACATGGGTGGGTGGGGACAAAAAGCGCGCGTTGCCATACATTATTTGCCGAACGGGACAGCGCTCGCGGTTACACCAAAGAAGATAGAAGAAGAAGACCATCCAGTCGCCCGACGACGACGAACCCGGCACGCAAGCACTTACAGACCCGAGGCGCTCTGGTCGATCGTAAATATGGCGCCCTGGGACGACTTGCTCTTCTTGGACTTGCGGCGCTGGTTGTACGCGACCGCGAGCGCGCCCATGACGAGCACGGCACCGCCGACGGCGATCAACGGCGTGGCGTCGAAGCTACCCTCCGGCTCTTCAGACTTGAAGCCAACGGCGTTGGTGTTGAAACCGGCCACGCCGGCCGACCGCTGCGTGTACTGGTTGTACGGAGCCTGCGTCGTGGGCGCGGCCGTGGTGAGCACCGGGGCCGGCGAGGGCGCGGCGGCACCACCGGTCGTGGGCTTGCCAGCGTCGCCCTTGGCGGGCGAGGGCGCGACCGGGGCGGCCGACGGCACAGCAGCACCCGCACCGCCCGTAGCCGGAGCGGTCGTGGCCGGAGCCGCGGCGGGCGTAGCAGCCGGGGTGGCCGCCGGCGCCGCCGGGGCCGGGCCCTTGGTGGGCTTGGCGATCGGGAACTCGCAGTCCTCGTCCTTGTCCTTCCCGGCGCCGCCCGGAATCGGGAACTCACAGTCCTCGTCCTTGTCCTTGCCCGTACCCTTTCCACCGGGGATCGGGAACTCACAGTCGTCGTCGTCCTTCTTGATCGGGAACTCACAGTCGTCGTCCTTCTTGACCGGGAACGCGCAGTCGTCGTCCTCGTCCTTCTTGATTGGGTAGGCACAGTCCTCGTCGTCGGTCGGCGTGCCGGGCACCGAGGGCTTGGCGCCACCGGCGGCCGGGGCCGGGGCGGGAGCGGCAGGCTTGGCACCGCCCGCAGCCGGAGCCGGGGCCGGGCCAGGGGCAGGGGCCGGAGCCGACGGCTTGGCGCCACCGGCAGCGGGGGCCGGAGCAGGGGCCGACGGCTTACCCGCAGCAGGGGTGGCCGGGGCCGGGGCCGGAGCGGGCGCCGGGGCGGGCTTACCCGCGCTCGGCTTGCCAGCCGGCACATCGTCGTCCTTGCCAATGTCCTCGTCGTCGTCGTCAGACGCAACCGGCGCCTTGGTGGCAGGCTTGGTGGCCGGCACGGGGGCCGGGGCCGGCGCGGGCGCCGACGGCTTGGCGCCACCAGCGGCCGGAGCGGGGGCAGGAGCCGAGGGCTTGGCGCCACCGGCAGCGGGGGCCGGGGCGGGGCCGGGCGCGGCCGGCGCCGGCTTGTCGTCGTCCTTCTTGACCGGGTACCCGCAGTCCTCGTCCTCGTCCTTCTTCACGGGGAACTCGCAGTCATCGCCGTCCTTGCCCTTGCCGCCCGGGATCGGGTACTCGCAGTCGTCGCCGTCCTTGCCGGGGATCGGGAACTCGCAGTCGTCGCCATCCTTGCCCGGGATGGGGAACTCGCAGTCGTCGTCCTTGCCCTTGCCGCCGCCGGGGATCGGGAACTCGCAGTCCTCGTCTTTGTCCTTGCCGGCGATCGGGTACTCGCAGTCCTCGCTGCCGCTGCCGGCGCGCGCGGGCGCCTTGGTCGTGGCCGCCGGCGCGAGCGTCGTGGCCGCGGGCGCGAGCGTTGTGGGGGGGAGCGTGGCCTCGGCGCCCACGTCCTTGCCCGCGGGCTTAACCGGCGCGGGCGCGTCGCCCTTGGACGGCTGGAACTGCTCGAACGAGAGCGCGTTGACCTGCGCGGCGCAGACCACGGCCGCCAGCACGAGTCCCTTGGCGAGCTTCATATTCGTTGGGAATTGCCTAGCGCTGTGTGTTTTCGGTTATGGGGGTTTTGGTGGCGGAGGGAGTTGGCGCTCGTCTCTACCTGGGGGAAGGAAATTGGGCAATGAGCGGAGGGGAGAGGAGGTGTTGGTCGCTTCCCAACGAATCGAGTCCCAACGAAAATGAACCAACACCGCCTGATGGGAGAGGTTGGCGTGCCGGACGGACTGGATTTGAGAGAGAGCCGGGAGCGCCCATGTGGTCCTGCCGCTCAGCGCAGTCTTTTCACTGCGGGGGACTCGGTCGAAAGACCGAGAGGCGCCGCGGGCCAGCTGGTTCTCGCGCGGCAGGGGTCGCCCGACGTCGGCCAGCTGGTTCTCAGCGTGTTGGTTTTCGGGAGTCAGACTGTCGACTGGCGCGCGCCACATACAGTAACTGAGTGACCCAGGAGCGGCAGAGTCTGCGTGCGGTCATCCAGGTGTGTTCGCCGGCGCCAGCTGGTGGACCATCACTCTGGTTTCCCTCGACTGATCTACCAGGAGTGCGTCAGTGCAAGAACGCGGAGGGAAGGGGTGCGGAGCGAGAGAACGGACGGAACCGGATCCGCTTTGCGTTGGGCGCCACCAAACGTGCAGACGACGCGAGCGAACGCGGAGCGGAATCAGCTGGCGATCAGCTCACAATACGTCGCGCAATCCCCGCAGCCAGCATACCCTTGTGAAATGCATCGTGTCGTTACCTGTTGAAAAGTCCAATGCAACCTCTAATATTTGATATCGTACTTTATCGAGATCATCCACACCACCGAGAATCCGTTGAAGCCGCCTGGTTTGGTGGCGTGTCGGGATGTGGCCGGCGCGCGTGTCTTGATGGACCTGCGGAACGCGACTCGGCGCCGCATGGCCGCTCTTCCCGTGGCCGCCCGCCCACGACGATCAGCGCCGGACTAAAGCCGCATCCCCATCCAGTACGGTCACTCGCGGGAGGGCGCGGGGGATCATGAAGATGAGCAGCGCAGCCTCAAGCAACGCGGCGCGGCCACCTGCGCGCGCGGAACCCGACGCCACGATGGCCGCAAATTCCAAATGGAGACGCCAATCAGCGCCACGACCACAGAGCTCACGACCAGACGCACCCAACCGGACGTGTATTAGGACACTGCTAGTGCTACAGGGCGCCTGTGGACGAGTGCGGCCGCGTGTGGACGAGTGCGGCCGCGTGTGGACGCGTGTGGCCGCGCTCACTCACCACCGGCGTCTCGAGTCGCCGCCACCGCCGTTCTGGCGTCTATAGCCACCGCCGCCGCCGTTGTTGTTGTTGTGGCGGTAGCTGGGCAGCGCCGCGTCCAGGCGCGGCTTCTTCTTGGCCTGGGGCACGTAGTAGTACTGGTCGTCCTGGTCGCCGTCGTCGTCGTCGCCGCCGTACGTCTCCACGTACCGTGTGTGGCGGTTGCGCTGGCTGTTGCCGCCGCCGCCATTGCCACGGCGCCGCCCGCCGGCGTCCGCGTCCTCGTAGTCGTAGTCGTCGTCCGCATAGTACTCGTTGCGTCCGCGCTTGCGGCTGGCGCCGTTGCCGTTGCCGCCGCCGCCGCGCGGGCGCGGGCAGTCGCTCGCGTAGTGGCCGCGCTCGCCGCAGTTGAAGCAACTGTTGCCGCCGTTGTACCCGGAGCGCTTGGGGCACTCGGCCGCGATGTGGCCGGCCGTGTTGCACAGAAAGCACTTCATGTCGGCGCGCGGCAGCCGCGCCGTGAAGCTCACGGGCGCCGGCGCCACGTACTCGCGGCACGTCGCCAGCGCGTGGTTGCCAGCGCAGTACGAGCAGTACTGGCGGCGGTCGGCCGGCGGCGGGATCGGCGCGCAGTGCAGGTGGCCCACCTCGGCGCAGACCATGCACGTCGCAGTCGCGAGGTTGGCGCGCACGTCGCAGCTCTTGGCGCCGTGGCCCGCGCGGCCACAGAGCGCACAGCCCTTGGCGTTGCGCTGCTGTCTCTTGCCCGCGGGGCAGTCGCGCGGCTCGTGGCCCAGCTGCAGGCACGACGAGCACGGCAGGTGCGGGCACGCGAACGAGCTGTGGCCGCGCAGCGCGCAGTAGTAGCACGGCTTCTGGACGCGGTCGTTGGCGCACACGGCCGAGACGTGGCCCACTTGGCCGCAGTTGAAGCACTTGGTCGCGAGGTCCGTGATGAAGTAGCGGTTCTCGGGCCGCCGCTTCTTGCTGGCGCCGGCGTCGCCGCTGGATTTGTCCTTGTCCTTGGAGGGATCCTTCGTCTTGTTCTTGGCGCCGTCCGCGGCCTCGTACAGCGGCGCGCCGACCGTAAACTTATCCGTCTCTTCGCCCTCGTCGTCCGTGGCGTCGGCGTCGTCGCCGACCGCCTTCTCGACCACAACGTCGCCGGCGGCGCCGCGGAAGCGCGTGCCAAAGTCGCTCAAGATGAAGTCGTTCAGCGGCTCGATCGGCGGCTCCTCCAGCACGGGCAGCGGCCGCTCGCTGCGCGGCACGAGGAACCGCGTGGCCGCCCAGCTCGAGAGCCGCGCCTTGAGCTTCTCGTTCACGGCGCGCGTCTTGGCGGCGGCGTCCTCCGCCGACAGCGTCTCCTTCGCGGAATCCTCAATGTCGTCCTCGTCATCGTCCATGCGCACGGGCTCGCCCAGGTCCTCGTCCTCCTCCTCCTCTTCCTCCTCCTCGTGGTCGTCGCTGTCCCAGCGCGAGCGAGCGGCTACGCCCGCCGGCGGGTGGAGCTGCTTGCGCCGGTGGGCGCGCGGGTCCGACGGATCCATCACGTGGTCCTCCGCTCCGCTCCCCTCCTCCTCCTCCTCCTCTCCGCTCTCCGCGTGGTCTCTGTAATCGACGTCGTCGTCCCCCAGGCGCGCCATGGTGTCGCTGAGCTCGTCGGTTTCCTTTGGTAGAGTTTCTGACCAGTCAAAGAGAACCTCGGCGGCATTAGAGCTCCCTGTACACGAGCAACCACGCCTTCTAAACTAGCAAAGTGCGGTTTAAGTACGCAATTAGGTTTCAATCCCCGACAAATGTAGGTTTATTCGAAGGCGCCCCACACAACAGTACGCATCTTCGAGGCCGAATCGACCGCAAAGCTGCCCTCCTCCTTCTCTCCCCTCCGCTCCTCCCTTCCGCTCCCCCCAGAATGGCGTCCTCCATCGACGAGCCGATGGACCTCGTGCGCCTGAGCATCGGCGAGAAGATCCTGGTCAAGTGCCGCGGCGACCGCGAGCTGCGCGGCGTGCTCCAGGCCTACGACCAGCACCTGAACCTCGTGCTGAGCGCCGTGGAGGAGACCATCACGGTGCAGGAGCTGGACGAGGAGACCTACGAGGAGATCATCAAGCAGTCCAAGCGCGAGATCGAGATGCTCTTCGTGCGCGGCGACGTCGTCATCCTCATCGCGCCGCCGCTGCGCACCGCATGATAAGCCCCGATGCCCAACCGAGACGTCTGCGTTCCGTTTCCCCTCCTCTGCGTGTGTCTTGTCGTCTCGTTCTTGTGGCTGTGTGCTCAGGTGGGTCCGCCATTGCTGCTGTCGTTGTCCGTCCACAGCTGCGGCTGCTGCGGCTGCTGCGGCTGCGCGTCGAACGCGTCGAGCGCGCGCGCCACCTCGGCGGCCTCGCGCCACTGCTCCGTGAGCTTCTGCTGCTCGCGGACGCGGCGCTGCGCGCGTTGCGCTGCCGGTGTCGGCGCGTGGAACGGCGTCTCCTGCGTGCGCCACTCGGACACGTTGGGCGCGATCGCCGTCTTGGCCGACACCGGCCGAACGATGCCGAGCGCCGATTTTACGGGGGACGCTGGACGCGCGGTCGTGGCGGCCTCGTGGCTCACGTGCGTGGACGTGCCAGAGCCGGCGGTGAGCCACGCCTGCTTGCGGGTGGACGCTGCCTTGCGGCCGTCGCCGCTCTTGTGGCCGTCGTCCGCGTCCGCCACCCACCGACGCGCCGCGCGGAGCCTCGCTTCTTTCTCCTTTGCCTCACGCAGCGTCGCGAGCCGCTCGGCGTCCATTTGGTCGCGCAGCGCTCGCCGCACGTGCACGTCGTACACGAAATCCACGCGATGGCCATCTCGCGGCGGCGGCGGCAAGCGACTGTGGCTGCTACGGTTGTGGCTGTGACTGTGGCGGGACGACCGCTCCGTAGCGGCTAGTTGAGAGGGGACCGGTGGATGGCGAGCCGCTGCGGTGGGGCCCGTCGCGCGCTTGCTGTACGCGGCGCTGTGGACGGCGCTCTGCTTGGTCTTCTTGGACTGGTGCGGCTGGTGCTCCGACTCGGACGACGCGGCTGCCGACGTGGGTCTGGCGTGGAGCTGGCGGGGTGCGACAAAGTCCGCGAGGATCTCCACGCGCTTGTCGAACGCCGTGTGCGTGTGCTCGCGCAGCTTGAGGTCGCGGTGGACACGGTCCACAGCCTCGTCCTCTTCGTCCTCATCTGTCCACAACGCATCGTCGTCTCGGGTTAGTAGCCATCCGCGTCCGCATCCACCGCCCGAGCAAGCCAACGTACGCGCGTCGTCGTGGAGCGTTAGGTCCTGGAAGGACCAGCCCATGGATCGCTCAAAGTCGCTCAGCTCCTGCGCGCACCACTGCGGTCGGTTCAGCGCTGCGGCTGAGCTCATGACAGTGCGTCGACACTGTGCAGCTGCGGAAGACTCGTGGATGTTGACCGTGCGCGCGTCAGCGTAAGCGAGCGATAGGGAAGGCGCACCTGCCTTGTCGCCTCGGCTCGGATACTTAATTTAGCCACACAGCATGTGGCTTGACCCCAATGGATCAGATCACTGTCAGCTTCACCACCGAGCACAACAGGTTCAACGCGCTTCGAAGAAACTCAAGACGCCTTGGATTCGGCTTGCTACGTCTCTCTAACTACTTCATAGCCACGATCCGACATGGGCGGAGGCAGACTCGGCTGAGCGTGTCACCGCGATGGATTGTCGGTTCTGTGGATCACTCTACTAGACCATCTAAGATGCCTGGTGGGACGGGTCAGCCCATCAGGGATGACGACGCGGCACGAGCGACGCGTAGAGACGCGAGTACGGGGATGCTGGTAGCTTCATCGGTTCTTCCAAAAGTGCCGTCGCAGAGCCATCGTCAGCACATAACAACGCCACTACGCCACGCCACTCTTCAAACTTGACGTCGCTGGAGTGCTCGAGACTGAGCCGATCCCGGCCACGCGGCGTGTAGTATTGGATCCAGAACCAAAGCAGGGACCGGAAGTTGGTACACACGTAACGAGCCTTGCCGGAGAGTTCTTCATGCTCACGAAGTGCACCCAGAATGACAGGCAGTCGGTTGCGTCGGTGCTGGAAGATGAGGATCACGATTGCTGTGTTGAGACAGCAAATGTTCTCGTGGTTCACGTCGTCAAGGGTTACAATCGTCATGAGATCCTTGAGCAATCGGACGACGTTGACCGTGAGAAACTCGCTCATGCGGTCCATCTCGAAGTTTTCCGCCATGCCGAATGTGCCCACGCCTGGTTCTTTCGCAAACTTCTCTCCAGACAGTAACATGGATCGCACGAACACATTCGAATCGACCAAATTACGAATCACAACCTCTGTGGACAGCATAGAACCGGGTCAGTGAGCAGCGAGACGACGAGAACTCGTCAAAGTAAACCAATGTCAAAACGCACCCATGAAGTTGCCGAACTCGATGTCATCCAGCAAGCCGTGGAAGAGCTGTAGCGTCTGCCAGTTTCCCTTGGTCATCTCGCCCAGTAGATCAAACGCAGACTGGAAACTGCCCTGTGCTCGGTATGCACCGCCGCTAAGAATCTCATCCACAAGCGACTTGAGCAGCGGCGTGCGAGCAACGAAGAGTTGCTCATTTGGAGCTGCCCGGCGCAAAAACGCCTCCACGCATGAAGAGAGCCAGAACCGGTAAATCGAGTCCGCAGGTTGGTCGATCAGGGTGCGAATGATCTTGCATAGGAGCCCCTTGTCGGAATGGTTGAGGTCAATCGGATCCATATCGGGTCTCTTCAATAGCTCGAGTTCGTACGGGCTGAGAAGCATGAGCTTGCTCGTGTTGTCGCTGTAATCACGGTCGCAAAAATTGTGGATGAGGCGCAGGAACTGGATCTTGAGAGATGCGTCGAGGCTGCATCCACAGCCAGGTCCATGCAAAGGGTTCTGAGACGACGGTGGTGATGTGGTGTGCCACTCAAACTTGTCGAACATCAAATTGAGCGACGACACGAGACCCATTGCCGCGAGTCGGTCCTGGAAGTCGATCTTCCGCTTGCCGTTCAGTAGGGTGCACAATACGAAGAGCACTTCCACGCGATAGGGTGCCAGGATGATTGACTTCATGACAACATGTGCTTCCACATCCTCGCGTTCACGCGCTTCCCCAGGTTCGGCTCGACGGAATATGAGATTTCGAAGAATGGCTGACTCGAGCGAGTATGAGTGGTGATGGTGATCATGGTCGTGATCGTGATCATGTTCAGCGGCCGCTTCAGCTTCTCTCGCGCGTCGTAGCACCGTCAGGTCGCCGTCGGCGGCGAGCAGCGGGCTGGTGAGAAGACGATCAACAGCTTCCCAGTCACTGCGATCAGCCATGTGACTTAGCAGCATCGCGAACTCGGCTGACGTCGCGAGATCGTTGGTGAAAGGCTCGTAAACCGGGTTTACGGAGAAGTAGAAGTTTTGCACCTTCAAAACCGTGAGCAAACGCGTCATGATCGTTGGGGAGTTGTAGATGATCGCATGGTTTCGGTCAACGACGTTGTCGGCTCGGAGCAAGCGATTACGGCGCAGCTTCAGCAGTTCCATCGACTTGATCACCTCTGTTGTTGTGAAAGCAAGCATTTATCTCGTCAGATCATTTCGTAAGCCAGGGGTGATACAGAAGCTGAGACGTACTGGAACTTTCCAATAGTCGACGATCTTCCGGTTCAAAAACAACGAGTGCAAGTACTCGGCAGAAGAATGCGAGCTGACGGGAGGAGAACGATTTCACGATCTCGTGGAAGCGAGCTGTACATACTCACGCATGGATAAGTCCGTCGCACGTTCTGCGTTTCCAAACAAGGAGACGTCGCTACGTACGGATACGGCTGAGATCGAATGAGTCTTCCCGCACGGCAAGGATCTCCTCCACGAACCCCGCAGCATTGTCAAAGTACTTGTGCACCTCCATCAGCTGGAACATGTACACGATGAGGCCGTCCTTGTCGCACAGCTCACGCGCGAGCGACAGCGAAAAGTAGCTCAGCTCGCGCAAAATGCCCTACGCGTTTACATCACCAGCACAAGTTAGCGTACTGTTTGTCCACGCGGTTGGCCCCATTTAAGACTCACCATCGCGTCGTTCATGATGCTGCGGTTGATCGTGTCGGCTCGGCTCTTCGTGGTATCGTCGATGCGCACGGGCGACGGCGTGGCCCAGAGCGCACGCACGTCGAAGCGGTCGTTGACGTTGCGGCGGTGGCGCACCGTGTGCTGGTCGCCCAGCGCGGCGGCGCTCGCGCCGGCCACTTCGGTGCTGTTACCGTTCAAGTCTGGCGCGGGCGGCGCGTGGTCCTCGAGGCGGATCGCGTGCATCACGCGCAGCAGGCACTCGGCGCCGCCCAGACGCAGAAACTTTTCGCGCTCGGCCGCGACCGCGTTCATGACCGCGTCCGAGGGGCCGCCGCCATTGGCGCCGCCGCCGCTGTGGAGCACATTGGGCTCGAGCACGCGCTGCACGATCTCGTGGAGCAGGCGGCGCAGCGCCTTCTTGCTGTTCGCGTCCATCGCCGCGCCGCCAGTGGTGTCCAGCAAGTCGTAGACCTCGCGGATGAGCAGCACGAACGAGCGCTTGTTGCCGTTGAACGTGACCATGCGCTCGTACTCGCGCGCGTCGTCGGCGCTGCGGTCGCCCACGAAGCCGCGCGGCAGGTCCGCGACGGTCTGCAGCCGCCCGCGCGCGCCGTGGCGCGTCCACGCCGGCGACGCCGCGGCGCCCGGCGCCTCGGGCAGCGTCGAGCCCGTCACCTGCATGCGGCGCAGCGCGTGGAACACCCGGCGGCCCGTCGGTGCCTTGGTCGTCGTCGTGGTCGTCGTGGTCGTGGGGCGCTGACGCGCGAGCCGCAGCGGCACGGCACGCGGCCGCAGCGCCGTCCAGTCGTCCGGTGTCATGTGGTCATCCATCGGGGGGAAGAGGAGGAGAAAAGGAGGAGGATGGAGATGGCGTTGCTTTGCTTTCCCCCTGTTGCTTTCCCCTTTTTGCTTTCCCCTGGGTTGTGAAACCGCACCACACACACACACACTCATCACTGCCCAACAAAGAAAACCGGTTTTAGTAGAAAACATATAACGTATATCGTGTACCAAAGGTACCTGCCGGTTTTAGCTGGAAGTCATCAACGTATATACGATGTCAACGGTGCATGTATAGAATCAAAGAGGTAGTTGCATCCCACTTTAACGCCGTGGGTCTCAGCTCGCGACCCACGTGACCTTGCGCACGCGCTCTCCCTCGCGCCACGCCAGCACGGCCCGCGCGATCTCGGGCGCCGCGCAGCCGAACGCGCGCAGCACGCCCAGCGCCGCGCAGCGCTCGCGCGGCGGGTCGCGCAGCACCGCGTCGCGCAGTGGTCCGAGCTGCGCCGCGCACAGCGCGATCAGCGGCCGCGGGTCCCCGGCTCGCCGGCGCGTGGCGCGAGGACGCATGAAGGCCTCAAGCAGATCGAACACCGGCTGCGGAAAGCGGCACGCGACGTGGAGTCGCGTGAGCGACCGCGCGGACGACGCCACCGCGCGCGCCAGGCGCGTCACCACGGCCTGCTGGTCCGCGTCGCGCAGCCCCATGAGGTCAATGTGCAGCTCCTGCAGCACGGCGTCTGTGGCGCCATCCACAAGCGCATCAACCAGCGGCGCCAGCCACTCGACCGCGCGGTCGTAGTCGTGGATGGGAAGGATGGATGTTCTGTGTTCCAGCGTACCAGTAGCAACCATCGTAGAACCCATCGCGAAACAGCACTCGAGAATGCCTTCGCGCATGCTCGGATCTCGAGCACCGAGAAGCGAGAGCACAGCGACACGCGCGCGACGAGGCTCTGAGTCACCAACACGATACGCGTCCGCAAGCGGCGCCAGGCTCTCCACCAGGCACCGATCAAGCCCCAGCATTCGTAGCCGAGGAAAGCTCTCGAGTAGCTGAGCCAGATCACTAGAGGTGACCACCGTGTTCGCCAGCGTCAACGTCTCCAGCGTCTCGCCCGCAAACAAAGAAAGCAGCGTGCTCGCGCGGTGTACGAGCGAGAACGGCTCACATGAGGGGTCCACGATGGTCGCGTGGAAG